>CAACVS010000114.1:335780-365928 GCA_900660405.1 Pseudo-nitzschia multistriata
GCGAGGTATTCTATTTCTGATATCGTAGACCTCTTAAGTGTTCGGTCCTCTTTATATTGGATCCTATGCTGCATACATAGGAAACGTACCTTACGATAGGTACGTAGGAATGGTATGATCCTTCATTCCTTTCTTCGGAGCTTCGTATCGTATCGTACGTATCCTTCCAATACAGTACGTACGTATCCGTTGCAAACCTAGTTTTTGCACCGTAGTAATTTTTTTTGGTGCCTTTGTCCTTCAAAAAAAAAAAAGGCGGCGGCCGCAACCAATTTTTTATCAAAACTTTTTGTGATTGGTTCTGATCACATCGGAAAAAAGGGGAGGAAAAAAAATGAAATCGACATGGTTCCTGATACTGTTAGTACGTAGTAGGAGTATTACGAGCATGTATGAGCTGAGAAGTCGTTCCATGTGTAATCTCCATCGTGGGATAAATCATGGTCTGTCACGGTGTCACTGCCGGTACTTTTCAACTTCAACCTCGAAAATTTTCATCAACACTGTATTCGAAATTAGTAAAGACAAGATTTTCTTTCAGAACAAACTGAGAATTTCATCGGAAACACCCCCTACCAACCGGAGGTTCGTACCGCATAGCACTTGCTCGCACTCGTTCTTCTTTTGAGGTTGTCCTGCTATCAAATCTGCCGCTTCGACAACCAGAGAGAGTTCCAGAACGACACCAAAGACCAACAGACAACGCAAAACCAAGTTCCTCACACTGAACACAAATACACTTGACACCATGCTGAAAATAACCACTCAAGCCTTAACAATAGTATTGCTTCGAGCAACTACTCACCATGCTTTCGCTCCCAATTTGCACCGGCATCACGTCGTCGAAAGACTGAATGGGAGAGGGTTGCCGATAGGAGTATTTTCTACCACCCTTTCTGATTCTGAGAGAGATGTTGCCAGTGTCGAATACGGAAGGGGATCTAGTATCGACTATACGATAGCGGAACAGGAAGATTTTGAAGATTTCGTGGAAACAATTACCCGTCAAATCTTAAGCGACGACGACGATGACGAACCATCGACGATATTAACAACGAATATGATTCTATCTATCTTGAGTTATTACAGCAACCTCGAAACTGTCGAGGGGGCCGAAACAATAGAAAAGATATTGAGACGATTGGAAACAGAATCAGGTAACGACGAGAATTTTTATTCACTTCACTGTGGTCATTATACAATCGCTGTCACGGCGTGGTCCAAATCCGGTCATCCAAAGTCGGCCGAGAAGGCCACCCAAATCGTGAACCGTATGAGGGAACTTGATATCAACCTCAACGAAGTCACATACAATACTTGGATGAACGCTTACGTTATCCAAAACGACACAGCCAGGGTGAAAGAGATCCTGCAGGAGATGGAGGAAAAAATTCCAGATAAGATGCGAGTGCAGGACTACAACGTCCTTATTTTAGCTAATAGTCGTCAGGGTCGGGCAAAGGAAGCCGAGCAGATTGTCAAGAAAATGGTTGATAAATATAGTGCAGGGAAATCCTTAGTTTTACCTGATCTTATTTCATATCAAATGTTGTTGGAAGCTTGGTCGAAATCAAACGAAGAAGGACGAGGTGTTCGCGCTGAAAAAATTCTCGACTCGATCGAGGAACGACAAATATCCTATGACAATGCGGCTTGCGGCGATGAAGATTACGACGATCAGGAGTCGACTACTTTTGGTATCTACGTGGCTGCCATGCGAGCCATTATTCACAGCGAAGAAGAAGACATCATTCAACGGGTTGAAAATATCTATGAACGAATTGTTGAGCAGGGACTGATTCCTGACGCACATGTCTATGCGACTTGGCTGGATGCTTATGCGATTGCCCATCCCGCCGATGCGTCGAAGAAAGTTTCCGAAATCCTGGCACTGATGGAAAAAAACCTTGTCGACATCAGTTTTGAGGATGAGATTGTTGTTTACAACACCGCATTGAAGGTGCTGAAGGAAACTCGAGAACCAGATTCAGTCGCTCAAGCTGAGGAACAATTTGAAAAGATGAAGTCAGAGGGAATCGTTGACGAAGTGACCTATGGTACTATGATAGCGTTGCACGCTAACAATAACGGGGGAAATAACATGTCTTCCGCGAAACGCGCCGAAGAATTATTGAAGGAAATGAGCAACGAAAATAGTTTTGAGGCCAGTACCCAGCACATAAACAGTGCAATGAATTCTTTTATTCAAACGGAAGAAATTTCCAAAGCTTCCGATATGCTAGATAAAATGGAAGAAGAATACAAAAATGGAAACCAATCGATGAGACCAAATGTTGTATCTTATGCGACGTTGATGAACGGTTGGGTGAAGTCTGATGATCCCGACAGATCAAAGAAGGCAGAGATGGTATTCGATAAAATGGTCACTATGTTTGAGTCTGGAAACGAAGCTGCCAAACCCAATTTCATCAGTTACGTGACCCTGGTAGATTGCATCGTCAAATCTGGAGAAGTTGGTGCTGCCGAACGTGTAGAGGGCATTGTGAGAAACATGTACGAGGCGTACAAACAAGGAGAGTCTGATGTGAAACCGAACGCTCAACTTATTTCGACTGTTATCAACTGTTGGAGCAAGTCGGGAGACAACAATGCAGGCGAACGTGCCGAGATGGTACTGAACTGGTTGATTCAAATCTACGAGGAAGTCAAAGACCCTGAATTGATGCCTACGGCATTTCAGTTTACATCAGGTACGTATAAATATTGAAAAAAGTAGCGAAATAACGCGAACTGCAGGTTTTGCTAAGATTAGAATTTCGGATTTCATTTGCAAATTCTGACTGTGGAGCGTTGCTCTTCTTTTTCTTTTATCAACAGCCATTACCGCATGGGGAAAGTCCCGAAAGTTTGGGAAGGCGGCCCGTGCGGAAGCCATATTGAACAAGATGAAATCCCTTTACGAATCTGGTGTCATTAAATCACCACCAAACGCATACTGTTACACTGCTGTCATCAACGCATGTGCGTATGCCGAAAGAGATTCCATCGAGAAAAGGGACGCACTGCAGGTATTCGTAAAAACATACAAAGAAATTATCAGCGAAAAAGGCATCGATCCCAACCACATCACTTTTGCGACAGCATTAACGGCGCTACGGAACCTCCTTCCAGCAGACGAAAAGAGAGTCGCTGCAGTGAAAACTGTCTTTGAAAAGTGCACCGAGATGGGGATGTTCGATCACCTTGTTGCAAGGCGATTGCAGTCGATTTTGGACACCGAGCAGCTTAAAGGGCTCGTCGGTGACGACAAGGTCGATGAAAAGGGGGTGATCGACCTGGCACTAATACCTGCAGAGTGGACCCGTAATGTTTTAACAAAACAACAAAACAATAGAAAGGGACCACAGAATAGAAGGTAATTTAAACAAAGCTATCATTATTTATTTTATATTTCTTTCCATTTTCAAGAAGGGCCTGCACCAACGACATGATGAAAGGTAGATTTTGGAAAGTACATTGAAGACTATGAAATGAATACGAATAATATTTAGTTGCGTACCCTTCAGGAGATATTTTCACGAAGGGTATCCTCCAGTTTCCGACCCAGGATTTCACGAAGAACTTGCAGGAATGCTCGACATCTTTATGCCCAGCTATACGCAGAGAACCAACGCTGCCTCGATCGATGCGAATTTGCTACAGGCCCATAGCTAAGCTATTCCCCAGTATGTTCACCTAGGACATACCCTACATGTCCACTTACCTTGTACTTATTCTATTTTACTGAGGGATCACAAGACTTACTATTTTTAGAGGCCTACTTAATCATACTTCACCACGATAAGTATTAAGTTTTSCATGGCATCATCGAACATTCCATTAGTTCTTTTGTGCGGCATTGATGTTATCAGAGTTTAACTTTTAATCAGTAAGTCGTCCCCAAACGTCCCAAAACTGTTTTAAAATGGATACCGTATTGTGTCCTTTACAACGAGACGATATGAAAACACGTCTCGGTGACACTCTGGATAAATCTCTGGTTATTGGAAGCGTCGTTCTTTTGAACCCCGAACGACGTCGCCACATGTTTCTCTCTCGAGGCCCCTTCAGTGCCGAAACAGATTTCTTGACACTGGGCTTTCGTTGGCACTTGGTATTTCTATCGTATTTGTAGGGTGGAACGGGGAATAGGAAATTTTACGATTTAAAAGGCGCCGTGGTGGTTGATCTCCCGGTCCACACGAGGAGTAGCGGTACTATAAACCATTTTTGTWTCTTCTTTGGTGAGCTCCCAACTCCACCCCTGTAATGCTTCTAATTTTTTGATTCGCTCCCCCTCCATGGTTCCATTTGCGCTCTTGTACTCCCTACGTTGATTCTGGACCCAAGTTGCCAAAGATGCTTCGGATCCCTGTGTTACGTCACAGTTCCCAAATTTCTTTTGGTATTCCACTAATTGATAGTATTTCTCGTACCATTGCAGGTTGTCCGCTCGAGTGTCGGCGGCATCAACACCATCTCGAGCGTCGGCACCACCTACACCATCTTTTCGAAACCGCAGTTTCCCCCAACTCCACCCCTGCAATGCTTCTAACTTTTTAATGCGCTCATCGGTCATGGTGGTGAGTCCGTTCTTGTATTCCCTTCGTTGACGCTGGGTCCATTCTGCCAACGACCGATCAAATTTTGTTATCACGTCGCAGTGTCCAAACTTTTTTTGATACTCCACCAATCGCAGGTATTTCTCGTACCATTTCCCATCGATGCGGTTCCAAACGAAATCCAGTTTGTTCAACAACAAGATTTTGCACGGTGATAATTTCCCATCTTTTAGATTGTTCCGTTGGCGTTTGACCCACCCCGATAGTTGCTTGTTTGGGTCGGATCGCAGAACATTCGAATTACCATGAATGGAATGATACTTTACGAGAGTTTGATAATTCCATCTCCATGTTGCTTCTACCATCCGCACGTTCAGCACCGGCTGCGCTTCGTCTCTGGAGTCTCCGAGCTTGGTCTTGAACACGTTCCTCTTCTTGAAAGGAAAAGAGAACTTCTTTTTGCTCTGGACTGTGATCTTGTTCTTCTCCTTGACACTAGTCTTCGAAGGCAAGGGATGATCCTGGAGTATTTCGCTCTCTGGTTGGGACGAGGATGCACTGCTTAGTTCCTCCGAATGAGATGTCTCCCCGGCGTCGGGTTTGCAGCTTTCTTCCTTGGCTGCCGCAGCCGCTGCCAGTGCGAACAAGGGGCAGCCGAGAAACGTACGGGGGTGCTCGCTAAAAGGAGCGGATCGATTCTTCACAGAGACCCCACCATCGACATCAGAGTCACCGTTACCAACGATCGTTTTGCCCCTACTGTTTTCGCTCTCGATGGGGTTGTGCAGGTTCATAGCCACCGGCAAGGCAGCCTCTGTTTGCGTTGTTTGGTCGTCATCTTCGGTTGCTCTGTAGTCATCAATCATTTTGGTATTTCTTGGATCGATGTGCGTCGACCCCATGGTGGTGGTTGCCYTGTTTTTAAGGTCGCTGTGCATCGGTGAACAGAACGTCCCTTCTTGCGTTTACGAAAACTGATTTTCCTTCCAGAAGATACCAACATGTTCCAAAAATCGTGCCCCTTCCGCTCTAGCACGCAAACGGCCTTTTCGGTGGAATCCTCCTACGAAAGGTACGAGTAATGTGGCAGTAGAGTAATAGGAAAAAAGGGAAGACGAATTCTCGGAAGTGAAAAAAGGCGTGGATTGATATAATTAAAGTATGTTTACTTTTACTTCCTACTGAGCGAGATCAGTTTTTTCCTACGTTACGTACTCGTATTACGTACCGGTAGGAGTTGCTAGTACCGCTTGAGTGCCAGTTAGTTGTACGTGCACTCGTACTCGGAAGCTGTACTTGTTAACGTAGTTGCGATACCGTAAGGTACAAACGAGCAGGAGTACTCGTACTCGTACCATCGAATCATGGTAAGAAATAAGAAAAGATCACACTACCGGTACGAGTACTGAAAAGTACAGAGGTTAAAAACAAAAAATATCGTTTTGTGTCATCGACAGTGGACAGTCGTGCCGACCGCCGACAGCAAACCGTTGGACTGGGCTATGAGCTACGAGTACGAGTAGCTTACAGTACCGTATGAACTGTGAACTAGAAGTATGAAGAGACATGGATACAAACGTATGAATACGGTTTTACGAGTGTACCTTAGGTAATRGTAGTTCGTACTCTCATAGCTCAAAATTCATGATTATGGATTATGTGCATAAAGTACCCAGTACTTGGTACTCGTACCGGTACGGGTGTAATCATACTCCTACTAAAGTCCTGTAGGATTTATACTGCAGTCTACACGGATTCAAGAAACTGTAGAATAACTTCTTGAAAACTGAGAAAAATTTCAACCAGAGGGGGCCGGGCAGGGCAGGGCAGGGCGGAGTCGAGAAATTGGAACTTCATCACAGTACTTGATGATGCTATTGGAGCCCGTGTCGACTTGCGTTGTGTCTGGAGTTCGACGAGGGAAACAATGGTAGTTTGGCAACAAGCTGCAAATTGTCAGAGGGCCTTTAGAGTGGACTAAGCTTTTGTTTGCCATGCCGCCACCGCGACGCGGTTCGAACCTAGCTGGCCGGTCTCGCGACATCGTCTCCCAGGTGGAAGACAAGCTGAAGCTGGGCGCCAAATTGCCCGCTTGCCTTTTGGAATCGACCCGGTCGTCGCTGCGCGTGTTGAAAATACGAAACCCCGTTGGGAGTTTTGGCAGGTACGACAATGACACAAAGCGCGCCTGTGCCTTGTTGGAGTACGACGTTCGCGACTACAACAAGAACCACGGCGACGGCGATGAAATCGAAATCACCATGGAAAAACTGGCCAAGGCGGCCTTTATGAAGCTGAAGGACTTTCGCGACTTTCACCAGAAGATTGGGAATTTCCGGGACAACCTCCGCTCACAGGCTGCCACCAATCCGACCGGGGCCACCGGGAAGAGACCCGTCGCGGCCGGCGCAAAGCTAAATGCCGCCAACAAGGCCGGCAAGAGTGGCAACAAAGGAGAGACTCGCATCATCTTTCGCGACAGCTCCATTTCCTCGCTGGCCATTCGGTTGGGGGCATTTGTTCCAAACTCGAGCGACGTGGCGGTTCGAGCCCAGAAATTCTTCTGGGACGCGGTCGGTCACCTGAAACAGAAGTCGAAGAAAGGAGGAGTGCACGGATTGCGGGACATGCAACGAAACCAGGCCTTGTACGAAGCGGCTTGTTTCTACCTGGTTGCGACGTCGGGGACGGAGAGTCGGCCCAAGATCCGTCGCCGCAAGAACAAGCCGCTGGGGGACTCCGGTGACGGCCCGGAGGACAACCAGCAACTCCTGCTCTCCACCTTTCTAGACGTGATCAAGGAGGCTCCCTCGCAATTCCAAACGGTCCTCGATTACGCCAAGAAACTCCAGCTCGAAATCGAACCGCCGTCGAAGGAGCGCGCCGGCAACCGGGGAAAATCTGCCGGGGCTTCCCGACCGCGATCGTCCCCGCGTTCGTCGACGTCCTCGCGAGCGGCCAAACCGGTAGCTCCGGGGAAGCGATCGAGAACGGACGATGCCCCCGGCAACGCCCAAGGCGCTGCCACAAAGCACCCAAGGAGCGTGGACGAACGAGACGCAGCCGGAACCATCGACGTCGCCACCTTTGCCCAATACGAAAACTACGAAAAGAACCACGCCGGATTTGAGGGAAACAAGCCCCGGATGCACACTCCACCCGGGTATCGCCCGAACCCAGTCTTCAAAGAATGGAAGGTCAAGATCCTTGACAGAGCCTGCGAACTGGCCCGACAAAATGCGACCGCTGTAGCGGGGAAAAAGGGCGAYGAGTGCGGAGGGAAAGCGGCATCGCTCGAAGCGGAGTACGTTCTCGATGCGGCGGCAAGAGACGTTCTCGCGAGACACGGATTGCTGTGAAACAAAAGGAGCTCCACCAACCATTGGCCCTGCAGCGTGTAGCCGACAACTACGGACGCTACCAAACGAGAATGGAGAAATACGGCATTATCTGGATACAGCAACGCAACGTTTGGCATAGAAAAATAGGATGTTTGGGGGTAACAAACCGTAGCTAGAATGTTCTCCGTCGCGTCTGTTTTGTGTCTTGTTTTGTAATAGATGGTGCTACGCAGGCGTTTCGAATTCGAGGAGGGGTCACCTTTCYGGCTGGCGTCGCCGCYCTTCGTGTCGTTGATGTTCCCGGAGGAGGACCTGGACGGCCCGATAGGTTTCCAAAAGGGCGCGGTCGGTCCGGTCGAGGCGGGCGGACGGATCCTCGGCAAAGGCCGCCGCRACCAGCTTCTGGAGGACCAGAAAGCCCACCACGGCCACCGCGATGTACCAGACAGGGCGGCACATCCGCACAAAACTCTCCTCCTTCATCCGGTAGATCGATTCGCAGGCCTCTGGGTTCCGGACCCAGTGCTCGCGCTCCTCGTACTCGCTGCCGGTGGTGCCCAGGCCGGCGAAATAATAGCGCCGGTTCATCTGGACGCAGACGTCGATCAGGTCCCTCCCCTCCCAGCCCACGGCCGGGGGTCCGTATCGATAGATCTCCCGGGCCGGCCAGTCCAGGACGTCGGAGATCATCCGCCACATGGAAGGCAGGTCGCTGGGAATCCAGAATAGGGCCGAGGAAACGAGCAGCGTGACATCSTCGACGCGGCGACCTACAAACCGCCGGCAGTTGKTGAAATACCGGAGGATTTTCGGCACGACAAACACCGACAGCACGAGCCCGGCCACACCCAAGCCGATCGTCCGTTCGGTGGTTGCAAGCGACGAGAGGAACRAGGCATTCCACTCCTTCTCCGCAGCCGGAACCACSGGTGCGGGGGGCACYGGCTTTTCCACGCAAAACGTCCGGCGTTCGCCGTCCATCGGGTTCAGTGCGAGGATGCATTCCAGGGARTAGAAGACACCGTCGTGCCTTCCGAAGAGACCCACCAGGGTCCTGCCCCGACCGTCGTCACCSTCGTCCTCGCTGTACCCAAGAAARGATCYCTTTCGTTCCCTGGATGCGGCGGTTTGGGAGGGGCCAACAGATACAGATGCGGCCTGGACGATGCACCTTCCTAGGCGGTCGGCGTTCATTCCGGCGTCGATGTAGATGCTCGCCAGGGATTCTTCGGTTTCGTTGTCKCCGTCGCTTCCGTGAGCCATTCTGCTGCCCGGGATGGCGACCTTCAGTATCCACGGCAGGCGGAGATTCTTTTCCGTCCCGCGGCCGCTGGCCACTGCTGCTGCTTCCTCCGCTTCGTCCCCGTGGTCGTCCACAGCAYCGTCGTTCACCCATTCCTCGTCGTCGTCCTCGTTGTCTTCGTCGTATTCCCGCGGCGTAAATCGATCGAACGCAGCCCCGGGAKGCCCCACGGAAGCGGCAGCGGCTTCGGCCCAGTTCGTCTCCCCTTCCTCCGCCGGCGACGATCTCGTCCCCACCGGCATGGTGTGTCTCGAGTGCTGTCTCGAGTGCTGTCTCGCGACGGTGCAATGCGTTGCGTTGAATGGATCCTCGAAGGAAATGTGTTGTGCCGTACCGTACCGTACCGTCTCGTCCCGTTGGCGGAGGGTAGAAGTATTGTTGTTAGCGGTTTTGTTTGTGTTCGTGTTCGTGTTTGTTGTGTCCCGTCGCGGGTTTTTCTTCGAAGGTTTTGAGCAGCGGAGATGATGACGACGGTTGTGCCTCGGACCTAAGATACGTCTTTACTCGTACTGGTTTTACGTCTACAGAACTTCTAGAAGTACTACATAAAGCATCAAAGTCATTCTGACGAAACAGTACCAGCTACCGGTACGAGTTACGGGTACGTACTAGGTAGGACCTGTACGAACGGTATGGAAGGTATGTACGATACTTTTACGAGATCTCTCGTTTCGTTTGAGATCCACATCAGAGACGCCTCGCAGGTCATCGGCTCCAGGGCTCACTGTCGAACGCTCTTGCCCCCCCATCCCCGACACACATCATTACGTTACTCTAGTGCAAACTCGTACGGCACCAGACACAACCGTTGCAAAACGCCATTGTTGCCATCRRTTCTACCGTGGGCAGCACAATTTTCCCCCGGCGTCGGATAGCATCCCCYCTGACTAAGCAACCGCGCCGCCCCGTTCGTTCCATTGCGCTGCCTGGCCGCGGATCGAAGAGAAACCGTGTTCTGCGGGTGCCAGTTGTCTGTCCATTCCGTTCCAGTCCATCGACGAATGCTTCGGTYCTTGTTCTTGCTGGAAGCKGTGCGATTYTTGTTTTCGACCAACACACCAACGCTTGCAAGCGCCTTTGTCACGCGGCAATCGAATACCTGCATCGGACCAGCGACAGCWACAGCAACAACGACAGCGAAGACCCGTAGACGACCGGTGCTGTGGTCTGCCGCCGAGAACGAAGCACCGAGCACCCCGACGCCCTCCGCCATGGAGAATCCCGGGGTCGACACCGCCGAGGCGCTCTTCGAACGGCACTTTGGAAGCAGCGACTTTCCCTCCGACGCCACCCGGGCGATTGCCGTCGCACCGGGTCGGGTCAACCTCATCGGAGAACACACGGACTACACCGGTGGCTTTGTCCTTCCGTTTGCCATCGACTACTCTACCGTCGTCTACGGAAGGGGCAAGGTCACGATCGGCGACGGGAGCGCCCGCGAGCGCAGGGCGAAGCTCCGGTTTGTCAGCGCCCTGTCCCCCGATTCCGTGGAATCGCTGTGGTGCACGGAATCCTCCTCCCCCCCGGACACGACCGAGTGGACGAACTACGTGCTGGGAACGGTCTTCCAGTATCTCCCGGACCTTCCGCCGGGTGCCGAGGTCGGCCTGGAGTTTTCCATCGCCGGGGACGTCCCCCTCGGATCKGGGCTTTCCAGCAGCGCGTCGCTGGAGGTCKCCGTGGCCCGGTTTCTGGAGGCGGTCCTGGGAGACCACGCCTTCTCGTCGGAGGAGACGGCCGGGGGCTTTTCTCCCGCCAAGACGAGGGCCCTCCGCTGCCAGAAGGCGGAGAACGAGTGGTGCGATTCCCCCTGCGGMATCATGGACCAGGCCATCAGCAGCGCCGCGACCGCYGGGAACCTCTTGCTGATCGACTGCCAGACACTGGACTTTACGGCCACCAAGATGGCGGGCGAGTCCCTCACGCCCGGGGACCCCATGCCGGTGCTGGTGGTGGCGAACTCGAACGTCAAGCACAGCATCGGCGGCGGGGAATACCCGGTCCGGGTGGCCCAGTGCAAGGCGGCCACCGAGGCCCTGCAAAAGGTGAACCCCGAGATTGCGTTGCTGAGAGACGCCACCCCCGAAGACGTGGAGGCCGCYAGGGAAAGCATGGACGAGGTGAGCTACCTCCGGGCCAGGCACGTCTCCACCGAAAACGAGAGGACCCTCCGGGCCAGGGAGGAACTGGAGCGGGGCGACTGGGCCGAGGTCGGCGCGCTGATGACCGCCAGCCACGCGAGCATGAGGGACGACTACGCCGTCAGCTGCGACGAGGTCGACGCCCTGGTGGAGATCGCCCTGGCCTACCCGGGCGTCTAYGGGAGCCGGCTGACCGGRGGCGGCTTTGGGGGCTGCACGGTGACCCTGGTGGCCGAGGACCGCGCCGCGGGCCTGATGGAGCACCTCCGATCGGAATACGGGGCCAAGACCGGGATCGACTGTCCGTGTTTCGTGACCAGGCCGGCGAGGGGGGCCCACCTCTTGTCGGTCGTCGATCACCGGCCGCTGGTGCCGGAAGACAACTAACCAGCGGTCGGTCGGTCGGTCGGTCGCACAACACAACACAACAACGAGACGATGCCGATGCCGATGCCATTCGATGGTACCGTACGAGAACGAGGCACTGCGGTTTTGGTTGCGGCCGTTCTTCTTGCAGGGCGTGATACTCGCAACCTAGACGACGGCTCGATGATCCTCCACAATACTGTATTGGTATCGGCGGACTAGATTGAATAAATTCGTCCTCACAGCATGGCTGGATGGGATGTTGGAAGCATCGCATTTTAGTACTAGTATAATTATTGTTTGGTTCCATGTTCGTGCCACCGTGCCCATCTGGCACTGCTAGAAATACTGTTGCATTGCCATAATATTGTCCTAGTAGTTGCATACTAGTGAGGGGCAAAAGTAGGTTGCAATCGGCAGCGCAGTTTGTAGTAGAAGTACGAGTAGTACGTATGAAACTAGAATTACCACMAGGACAAACCGGTGTGCGTTGAACCCCCCCCCCAGCCAAGAAAGCGTTGAGTATGGTATTTGTTGTACATACCGTATCTTTCGTAGGTAGGGTGACAAAGCATTCCTGGCGATTGTTGGTACGTACAGTATGTAMTAGCAGTACTAGTACATACAGTACTGTTCTTTGCTACAGTATCATACGATGTGTAAAATACCTACCGTACGGTACGTACCGTAGGATCCAGGGCGAAAAAAAAGAACTGTTCCTCTGTTTTGCTCGCGGCAAAGAACAGACCAGAGAAGGATCGTGTCTCTGTTCCTCGTGACTGCTCCGGGAACGAAGAGAAACACATCACGAAGATTTAGGAAAGGATTAGGTGCAACTGCCGGTAACGATCGCCGGCTACGAGACCACCTGCCCGACGAACCAGAAACTATCTGATTGGTCGAGAGCTGAGCGATCCTGTTTSCTCCCCGTACGATGCGGTGCGGTGCCCGACGGAAGCTGTCAAGCAGACCAATCCGCTAGTGCAAAATTTGACTGTTCTTCGGCAGGCTGCTGGTGTTCGTAGCTACYKGTACGGTACACCGTAGAACACTCGTACAAAACTCGTAGCAAACCGCACGGTAGGGTATCATCATCGTCCTTGTCCCCGCTTGCTTYCGTTTCCTTGGTGGTTGACAGCTACCTTACACGTAAAGGTATCGTACTGAACAGGTGCAGGCAGTGCAGTGCATTAGTTCCCGAGGAAGCATCTTTTGTCGATAGTTCGTGAGTTCGTGAGTTCGTTCGTAGCACAGGACCAGGTACTGTACTGTATCCCATCCTTGGAAGTTTCTCGGCAGTCGGTGCTGTTCTCGCTAGCAACCCTCTTCAGAATAACTCTCGGGAGGAACCCCGCATCGCACCGCGGGACAAACACAAAGACAAACACAAAGATCGCCAGGCCAGGCCAGGCGAACCCAAACCCAAACCCAAAATCCATCGATCGACTCCAGGATTGACAGTCGACAGCGCTTCGGATCCATCAACAGAGTGAGTCTTGGAAGTGCAAAGCACTGCGTGAGACGACGGGATCGATCCGCAGGCAAACATACCCTACAGTAGAAGACAACCACACACGGAGTGTGAGCAGATCGAAAGGCGTGTTCTTTGCCACCCCGGCCGCTGAAAGGTTCCCCCGTCAGCACCAGCAGATCCCGGTGGCAGCAAACCCAACCATTTGATCCGATCCGATCCAATCCCATCCAATCCAAACCRAAGCAAATCAATTTAATTTAATCCAAACCAAACGGTTCGGCTCCAGCGAACAAGATGGCATCGTGCGCGGCGTGCACGGCGACCCGCTCCGCACTCCTGTCGTCGTCGTGCCGGGCCATCCACAGCAGGACGATAACTTCCTCCGCGTCGTCCTCGACGTCGTCYACCGCGGGTGCCGCCGCAGCGGCGGCCAAGGCACGGGGACCGCTGCGACCATCGCCGCCCTCCCCCGCCTCGGGATCGTGCCGGGCCCTCTCTTGCGCGGCCTCGATGCCGGCCTCGTCGGGTTCGATCTCGATCGTTCAACTCCACCCGGCCGCCTCTCTGCTGGCCCCCTGCCAGGGCGCAACCGCAAACGCAAAGGCCTCCGGGGGGACCCACCACCACTCGGGAGCACCGGGCTTTCTCCTGGCCTCGACGGCCGCCCTGCTGGCGGCGTCCTCGCTCAACATCGTTGCGGCCTCGACGCCCTCWCCCATAGGCGGCGCCACGGTGGCCACCACGACCACCGCTGCCCCCGTTTCCAAGCCCGCGGGCGACGGCGGGGGAGGCGGTGCCGGTGGTGGGGGAGGAGGCCCGTCGACCGATGCATCGGCCGTTCCGGCAGCGGTTGCCGTTTCGACGTCACGGGCAAAGGAGGATGTCCAGCGATACGAGGATGCTCTTGCAAAAGATCCCTATCAGGTAGGTTTGGTACAGTGCAGTGCAGTGCAGTGCTCTAGTTCGCATTCGAGTTTGGTGCTGTGATCTAATGTGGTGTGGTGTGGTGTGGTGTGTTGCCCGTGCCGTGCTTTGCTTTCACGACGCCATCGATCGATTTGGTTTGTCGGTGGTTGGCTTTTCTAACCTTGCTGTTCGTGCTTGCTTTTTGCTYGTTTCCAACCGCCGGCGTTCCGACCCAATGGTGCTTTCGCGGGARCAGGTGTCGAAGAGTGCCGAGCAAGGCGTTCGGTGGACCATGGAAGATACCTATACGGTTGCAAACGGGGGTCATTTCGCTGCCGTATTCGATGGCCACGGTGGGAGTGGCGTGAGCGGCATGCTCCGGGACCACGTCCACAGGCTTTACTCCAAGGCGTTGTACCAACGGCACGGGGAGGAAACCCAGAAATCGGCGCTCGATGGAATGCAGGTCGACGACGACGAGGACAGCGAGGACGCATCGCCGTCGGCTCCCTCGGTGCCATCGATAGATACCCACATCGCGTCGATCCGCGCCGCGCTCAARCGCATCGAGCGGGAAGCGATGCGGCACGACCACTTCGAGTACCAGGGGAGCACGGCGGTTTGCGTCCTGGTGAGCGTCGGCAAAGACGGAGAACGGACGCTCGTCTCGGCGAACGTCGGCGACAGCCGCGCGATCCTGTGCAGGGGCCGCAAGGCGGTCAATCTCACCAGGGACCACAAGCCCAGCGACGAGCGGGAAAAGGCCAGGATCCGATCGATGGGAGAAGACGTCCAATGGGATCCCTACGGAGAAATATATCGGGTGAAGGACCTCTCGCTGTCCAGGGCGATCGGAGACAGGTTCGCGAAACCGGTGGTCTCGAGCGAAGCGGAAATAGGCTGTGTGCCCGTGGAAGACGAGGACGAGTTTTTCGTAAGTCTCCTCTCGTGTTGTTTCATCCGCTGTGTGTCGGTGGACAGATATTGCGMCGCCATCGAAATTTGCAAACCTCACTCGCGCCTTTGTTACTATTCTTTCGTCTGTTCTTCCAATGACGTTCTCTCTTCGATTCGTGAGCTAGCTCCTCGCATCGGATGGTCTTTGGGATGTAATGACAAGCCAAGAAGTTGTTGATTTTGTTCACGAAATGCTGGAATGCCCTACCCAGAGCGTAAAAACAAAAAAAGGAAAAATTGTTTTGACCCCAGAATTCCGAAGAAGAAAAATGGCTAGATTTGTTGCACACGAGGCGCTAGAGAGAGGCTCGGCCGACAATGTCTGTGTCATCTTGGTTTGGCTTAAGAAAGAGAAAAAATAAATTGTCGATTCAAAACGAAACGAAAGAAAGTCCAATTATCTCTCGGTAGGCCTGATAGAGTTTCGCGAGATCRCAAATAATATAAACCTCGTACATTACATATTATCTCTATTTTTTTGGGGAGTATCCGCTAAAATACTACCGAAAGGCAAAGCAAATGAATCTTGCTTCCGTTTTTTAATCTTCGGCGATCTCAWTCTTTCGTCCAACTTGCTATTACTATCCCGTTTTCGAAGCACTGAACTCTTCTTGTCTTCCACCTGTTTTTTGTCTGCCAAGCCGATGTCGTTTCTGCTCCGACTGGATGACCAATTTATATTTCTAGGTGGTGTCAGTCTTGAAGCTASTCTTGAAGCTAGTCTCGGACTTCCATTGTCTTCAAGCCTTCTTCTTTCTGCTAATCCAAAGTCCTTTCTGCTTCTTCTGGATGGGGTCATTCTCTTTTTTGGTGGTGTTAACCTTGAAGCAGGCCTAGAACTTTCATCCTTTGAGCGACGAACAGGGCCTCGATCTTCGTGTGACCTCTTTCTTACCACCTGAGTTTTCGTCGTCCTCAATGGCATGAGCTTCGTCCTCATTTCTACCCAATTGTCCATCTGATCTGGATCTTTTTTCAATAGCTCACGCACATCGTCACTCAAAAGCGACTCATCAAAAAGCGTTTTCTCTTTGCTCTCCCACGATCGAAGTAAATTCACGAGCTGTTTGAGTTTCGCTAGAAATTTACTTCTCATYTGCTTTCTGAATCGTTCTTCCTTTAGCAGYGCTGCTCCCCCATTCTTTTTCGTGAGCAGCCTTTCTTTCGTACATTTGAGTTCCTCGAACTCCAACAATTTAGTATTCATTATACGAATTTCCGAATCAAGCGACAAGATTTGGCTCTTCATGTCTTGCTTTGACCTCAGCCTTTCGACTTCATTATTTATCCCCTCTAGTTTCTTCAATCGTTTCTCCAAAATTTGATTGAAATTTCTGGCATTTGAAGCAGCTTCAACCATCCATTCTTCATGTGAAGTAGAGAGCTTCTCTAAAGATATATGGTTCTTCTCGACTCCAATATTTGATKTTGATTCTTCCACTAACCCCCAGAATTTCTGTCGATCTTGTTGAGAGATTTTAAGCGCTTCCCATACAACTGTCAACGCCTCAGTTTCGGTTTGTGTCATTGCCTCAGTTCCCTCGATCAAAGCCTCTAATTCGGAAATACACGAAAGAATCAAGTCCTTAGAAAGAGGTGGCATCCGAAATAGAGCATCGTGAAATCCTGTATAAGCTTCACTAGCATCTATTTCTCTYCCAACTATGTCTAAAAGAGTCTTTTGGGCGTGCTCGATAACTGATTTCAGCGCTTCAGATATTGATCGTCGAGAGTCTGCCAAAGTTGATAGTGCTTTAGATATCAGCTCCAGGTATTGTGAATGATTCCCAGTTGACGAAGGGAACAATTCTGTCTGCTGTATATCTCGAAGGAGATTCTCTGCAAATTCCGAATCCCACCACTCTAGGTGTCGAGGCTCGTTCTCTTTCATCCAGCTGTCAACAAGCTGTRAAGACTGAACAGGATTCAAATGCATTCCTTCGATCAGCTCTTTAATTTGCTGTCCAAGTTCTCTGTCTCTTACTAGTTTTTCTGACTTGGCAACTCTCAACTCAGAGATGTGAYGTTCGCATCTCGTAAGGAAATCTGTTTCGATAGATTTAGCTGGAAGGATGTCCTCACTTGTCTCGATATCCTGAGCCTCTTGTAATTTTTTACACGATTTGTTACTTATCTCGTTCTCGTGTTGGAGYAACGTTTTCAAATCAGTATGAAGCTCTGCAGTGGATAAACCTAGTACTTCTGCCAGATCCATAACTGTTTCAACAATCTTCCGTCGTCGAGCAGCTGCAAAGCAATACGGCGTCTCTAACAAACTAATATCGCTCTTAAGACTAGTCAGCTTCTGAAGCAAAGGTACCMGTATTGGGGTTTCTTGTTCATCACTGGTTGACATCCCTAGGGCTGTTCTCATCATCTGCAGTCGAGATGACATATCGCTGATTTCCTGTTCTGTTGAATGCTTCATTATAACAGCATCATCAAGTATCTTGGCACACGTATCTTCAAAACAAAATTCAATCCTCTTTTGCTCGTGTTCGCGGAGTGAAGTTTCGACCCCAAGGTCTTCCCAGATACGTCGAAGTTGATGAATTGTCTCGCTYACTTCATTATTTCCTCCTACCTTTTTTAATGATACCTTAACCACGGCAAGATCTTCCTTTGCAACTGCCAACTCTACTTGAGTAGAACGCAATGAATCTTCAAGTCCACAAATYCTTTTCTTCGACTGTTCAAAAWTTTTCTGTGCCACTGACAGATCATCCATACACTTGTTTCTTTCATCTGTCAAACGTTCAATAGTGAGAGAGTGACCGTTTTCAGTTTCGTCCAATGCCTTTCTATCTCCCAAATCTTTCGAAAGTACTTTCACTTTGAAGTTTAGGGAATCAACTTCCGACTCAGCGCCGATCAAGGCTGCATCCTTCCGTTTCAGCAGTTCTGTGATATTTTGGCGTTCCGTCTGTGAGATTTGAGATAAAATAAAATGTGAGTCTTTAATAGCCAGAAGATGCCAATTCGAAAGAAAGCCCGAGGGTAGAAAACTTACTTCCGCTTCAACAAAMTTGGAGAAAGTTTCAAACAAGATTGATTGTAATGCTTTAGACGACAACCCTTTGACGAGTTTTGTGACTGCATGATCGATGTCTTTCTCTGATGAGCTTATGTTTTTGGGCATTTGCACAGAAAGGTCTTGTATTTCGGAGTCGATTAGTTCAAGCTTAAACTCCAAGTCGGCTATGTTTTCCTTTAGTTCTCTTAATGTCTCGGCTTTCTCAGTTGAGTCGCAATCGTTGCCGACCATTTCTGCACGTATCTCTTTCAACGYTTTAACTTCTGATACCACCTTCCTCATAGTTGCACTGTAGGTTGCGACCAAACCCTCATATTTATTTTTCAGACGGGCCTGCTTCACTTTGTCCAATACCATTCTATCAAAAAYATAATTTTTTGTCTTCATTTCTTCCTCGGTGAACTTTTGGTAACTTTCTTTCAACTTCGACTCTTTTCCACATGCTCTTTTCGACGACCGCTGCATGCTTGATACTTTATGATCTGCGGTGTCGCGCTGTCTTAGAGCGAGCAATTTAACTAAATGACTCTCGGTGTTTTTTAATTTGTCTGAAAGCTTGGCGCAATACTCTGTGCGCCTGCTAAGCGTCCTCTTCTGCAAAATTATCTCACTCTCAAGCTTCGACATTCTTTTGTCAGCGTTTTTCGCTTTTCGTTTCAAGACTAACAGCTCTTTTGTTTTTGCCTCCGTCGTTTTCCTATATCGAACGGCGTCTTCCTTTTGTTTCTTTTGTAGAGCCAGCTTGGCACATTTCAAATCGTGCACTTTTCGCTCTAATACCTTGCATTTTCGCTCTTGATCTTCTGCGTATCTCTTCTCYCGACGTGCTCGAGAGAGACTCATCTCAACCTTTTCAAGTTTCTTTTTAATTGCTGTTGAACATCCTTTAGTAGGATCAGTCGTAGCTCKATCTAGCTGTTTGGCTAGATTAGATTTTTCGTTCTCTAACTGTTGGACTTCTTCCATTAATTCTTCATATTTACCTTTCATTCCATGGTACACTTTCAAGCTATTTCGTAACTGGAGYAACAATGTTTCCTGCTTTTCTAACTCCCCATCCATCTCAATGAGTTTCATATCATCTTGCTTTTTCGATTTTTCGTACTCATGGTCGTGTTGTTGAAGTTCAAGTAAATAATCTAGAATCGCAATTTCTTCATCAGGATTGATGTCTTCTAGGATCGAATGATCAAATTTTTCGGATGAACCATTGTGACTCTTTGACTTTTGGTTTGCCATTRGGTCATTATGTCCTCCTCTATTCATGACAGAAAGATCCCTGGYGGTAGGGCTTTTTGAGGACACATCAARGATAAGAAGTGGGGGCGATCGCAGTGTCTTACTAGGGCTCATCATGGCGTCAGCTACGTCGTAAACTTGTTGCATATACGTCTCAACGTCTTCGCGCTTCAGAAGAGATTCGTCTATTTTGCCAATATCACTCGATGCAACCGATGCTCCACCGGCTGTAAAGCGCGACTTCACCAATTCCAATTGCAAGACACGATTGATATTCTGCAGRCGGTTAAGTTCAGCAGATGCCCCATCAACATTTTTTGTCGGCGCATTTCGAATATTTCGAGCGCGATTTGCATAGTTCAATGTAGATAAAGTTTCGCTTGCATTTGTGTGCGAAGGAGAAACGCATGCCAAGAACAGAGTCTGGCTATTTCCACCCAAGGCATCCTGAAGAAGACGAGTCAATTTTGACTGGCGGTAGGGCACGTGTACCTTTTTGTCTTTCTTGACCTGATCGTCATCAGCAAGTGCATTAATTACATTTCCAAGAGCCAATAGTCCTTCGTTGATTTTAATCCCCTCCCTTGCTCGTTCGCCCTCTGCTCCAGTTTTTTTCATTCGTTCGCTCCCTGCTAAGTCTACGAATGTAAATTGAGATGTGGTTGTCATGTCAGCACTATCACCTGAGTTACCACGCCTAGTCACCTGAGACATTTGTATGGTGAAAACTGCATGTGATCTACTTGAGGTGTGGTTCATWAGAGTGGCTGCGGTTGTTCGATTCATTGTACCTTCGTGAAGTACCTCTAAGGCTTCTGCTGTGGTTGAAATAGAGCGACTTGTCAACCCAACCACCACTATTCCGCCCTTTGAATCTTCTCGCAGTGGTAGAGAATTTCTAGTCGAATCGAGAAGATCATACACATCTTCGCCGTATACCTCCAAAAAGGAAGCTTTGAGAGTGTAGTCCAGAAGCACTGGACAGCCTTCAATGCATTTATCAGATTCGGCCTTTTTGCGTTGCATGTTCCCAAAAAAATCGGTGATGAATCTTGGAATCAATCCTGCTTGGGATGATTCTTCTGGTTCTATATGTGCTTCACTCCCCATGGTGAAAGTTTTCCCAGAACCTGTTTGGCCATATGCCATAATCTGAAAAAGTGATCACARCGTGAGAATACGAAAAATGATAACTTTATTTTATCCTCAGATGTRTTGTACTTTTGAAACCTACCGTTGCGTTGTATCCATCAATGAAGCTCGATAATAATGGAGCAGAGACGCTTTCGTAGAGGTCTTCCTGGCCGAAGTTTGAGTCGAATACAGCGTCGTATGTAAAGCTCCTTCGACCCATACGAATCATAGGAGAATCAATGTTCAGACTGCAATTCCCTCCCTGATTGATCTCCTGCAATGCTAGCGGACGAACCCGAACCCCAACCCGTACCCGAGATTCATTGTTGCGTTTCTTTGTTGTCGCCATTGTAGTAGATATGATGCGAATAATTTGAAGCTATGTTGAATGGCCTTTTTCTTCCCGCAGTGAATCGGCACGAGTACTGGAAGCTCTCGTGCTGMTGTATGACCTGGTCCCTGTTCCTTGTTTGCGATCCCTGTCGTATGGCACTCGTCAGGTCGCTGTTGGAGGGATTTCCAGTGGAAACATGGAAGGGGACAGAACTGGAAAAGGCAACGGTCAATAGTCGAATAGTTCGAAAGTATGATTGTTATTGTGATTTTAAATTCTGCGTGACTGGCGCGCTATCATAACGGCTTTCAGGGCCCTCCTGAATCCACACAACTATAGCGCCCGAAACCCCCCGTTTTGAATTTATCCCCCTAAAACGCTGAGGGAAAATGTTGGCAAAATTCATCAGAAAAATCCCTAAGCATGCTGTGCGAATGTATACATGCTCTTTAGTGTCGTATAACTACGTGTTTACAATAAAGAGTGAGCTTATTCACTATTCACTCGTGATTTAGGCTCACACCACCCCGCACTTGCAGAATCTAGATACTCGGATGAGTCAAATGTACCAGAATTCAGTAGATCACGTAGAGGATCTAGATTGCAAGTGGAGCAGAATGATCCAGTGTGTAGGAGGTCTACCTGTTGTACGGCGACCTTCTTAGTGGATATGGTGGATATTTCTGCTTTATCCTCACTAATTGAGGGTGTTTGGGTGGTTGACAAGCCCGTGGATGCATATAATGGTTGAATTCTTCCCATAAACACATCCGTGTGTTCAAGGAATTTAGTGCGTCCTGTGGGTTTACTCAAGGAGTCACTGTAATTTTCATCAGATCTCGTTTCCACAAAGTTGATATGTTCATCATCGGTCCATTGAAGGATGACAAAGTGTTTCATTTCTACATGCCGTGTTCTTCGTGTTGGTTGGTGTGCATTTGCCATACGGACAGCCCCATGATTATCAGCAATAATGGGGGTAGATTTAGTTTGTGCAAGATGGAGTTCCTCCAGTATCCATCAAAGGTACAGAGCTGCCTTTCCTGCATCGGCCATATTAGTAAATTCAGCCTCTGTAGAGCTCTGTGCTATTGTTGGTTGAAGCCTGGTTCTATAATAGACTGCAGCGCCAGCAAGCATCATAATAACACCCCCCATTGATCTTCTTTGGAGCCTATCTGATGCCCATGTGGTATCACATGCCCCGTGAACCTGAAGGGGGTCCATCGTCTGGAAGAACTTAGTCAGTCTCTCAATAGCTGTGTATGGAGTAGGGAGTGGATGATCTGGAAGATCCATCCGGGGCTCCGGTCTCCAGTATGTTAATCCTTCGCCTTTTGTAGCGAGGAGGTATAGAAAGAGGGCTTTAACAGCATCATAGTGAATTCTAGCGGGGGAGTGCGAGTGTTGACTGAGTGTAATAACTGCAATCGATATGTCCACACGGCATATGGTAAGTGCATATATCAGTTCACCAATGCATTGTCTGTAATTAAAGCCTGCTGATTGTTGCAGCTTTAGTGCATCAAATGGGTCAGTCGGTCCTTCCATAAGCTGTATATTCTTTTGGTAGGACGAGTCCTCTTTCATCGGTGTAGGTTTGTTATGTGTGGATCGATTATTAGTTGCCCATCCATGGTGACCACAAATCTTTTCAATATAAGTACTGCAATGGAGATGGTTAAAGTGTCGTGTTTGATTAACATGGATGCCATTGAATTTCCGAATGGTTCCAAGTATATTGAGGGGATTAGTCATGCGGTCTTGAATAAGGCCTCAGATAGTATCACAGACCTTTTCATCAGCATTGGCTATAAGGAAATCATCCACTTGTCTCAGTATGAGAGTGAGCCCATCATGATCATGTTTATAATAGAGACAGGGTTCATGAGTGGTCGGTTTAAATCCAAGGTCTTTAATAAGGATTTGGGAGATATACTTATCCCATAAGCGAGGGGATTCAGGGTGTCCCTGAAGAGCTTTCTTGATGGGGATAACCTGACCATACGGAATAGGTTCCTTTTGTAGGCATTCAGTCCACCATTGTTGAGAGGGTTGATCCACACTCATGTGGTAGAATGGTGATTTCGGTGCTGGAGCTTCCGCGAAGGCGTTTCCTACATCATAGCCCACACAGATTAGGTTTAATGCAGCTGTGAGTGCCCATGTGAGGCGATGAATGGGTTGTTCAACACAGGCTGCATATGTTTCAGCCAGTGTAACCGCCTTTCCATATCTCTTTCCCCCATTGCATGTCCCTCGAGATTTTGGTTCAGTCTGTCCTGTTAATGGGTTCTCCTTCTCAATGTATGTCCATACCCAGGGGAGGATCGTCATGTCCTTAGTTGCAGGGACTGGATCATCAAACATTCCTACCTTATGGTATCTGTTAAGTTGTTTCCATTCAGACTGTAGGAATCCGTCCCATTGTGGTGTTTTCATTAGGTTACAGCGTGCAAGCTTGGAGACCTGAAGTTGTTCCTGGACAGTCTCAGGGGCATCTATGGGTGTGGGCCAATCCTGTTTATTGGGCCAAAGGTCTTGTTGGTGGGCAATTACATTCAGCTGATCAGCTTGAAGTGTTGGAATACCCTCACCGTTAAGTGCGAAGCCAGTAAGGGTGCCAAAAGCAAACTTAATGGAGGTCCTGTGTGTGTTTTTAGCATGTTGGATAGCGTTGATAATGTCCTGTCGACAGGTGATAGGCTTATCATCCACAGCGGTAATAATGGTACCACGGAGGCGCCGTTTCCAGCCCCTGATACGTGAGTGGGCCACAGTGCCTACTTGAATTGAAGCAAGCTCCACGGCGTCCCGTATATCTGGGTGAGAGCCCACAATGAATCCCATGGTTGGATGAAAGGTGTTAGTGTGCTTGAGGGGGATTGTATACAAAATTTCCTTCGTATATATATTGGTGGATATATCCAAGGCCTCTAATTCCGGGATCAACATGGAGAGGTCTGGTCTTTTGAATTTAGTGCGGTGAATACGGGCCTCTAGCTTAGCTGCCGCTGCGGTTGTATAGGCCTGGGGAGCATCCGCAATAATTTCCTGGATGAGGTTGTCGGGGCTGCGTTGTCAAGGGTCCTTAAAGTGTAATTCCACTTTAGGAGGGGTTGTGTTAGTGCTGTGGTCGCTGTTGAGGCCTTCAGTGAATGTTTCTAGGAGGTGTTTTGCAGCCGGTGATTGATTGGAGGGGTCATCCCCATACTGCAGTTCATCCTTGGAATCGTGCCGGGCAATTTTGTCAGTGCCCGTATGAATATCAAAGTATTTAATGTTATCTGTAGTGGGACCATATCCCAGGAATATCCCATCATATGCCCATGGATTGGTTGTAGTAGGGCGTGTTCCTGGTTTCTTAGCTGTAATCTTGGATCCAAAGGTGATGAGGTTGTCGACCAGGGGAATTTGCCCAGTATACATTTGTAGTGGTGTCATACCGATAGAGCTATGGTAGGTTCGATTATACAGCCACGTGGCATGGAGGAGTGCATCTGTCCAGTACTCGGTGCCCAGGCCTGCTGCATATAGGAGACATCTGATACATTCCTTGAGGGTGCGGTGTGGTCTTTCAGCCATGCCATTTTGGGAGGAAGTATCCGCAGCTGTAGTGAGCGGCGTGTAGCCATGTTGATCAATAGTCGCGCAGAACTGTGTGGAGTTAGCAAGTTCTCCTCCCCCATCTGTCATGACTGTACAGTTTAGATGTTGGGGTAGGAGATGGCTGAAGTATGTTTCATCTTTCGGAGAGAGTGAATAGGCATGATCCCTGAGGGTGTCGGAGAAGGCTCGTGAGCGTGCTAAGTAACCATCATTCGTGGTGGTAACAATGGCCTTTCGAGGGTCAGTTTTCTGAATTCCGTGTTTAGTGAGGAACTGGTCAATGATCTTCAGAGGAGGTTCCTTGGTCTTGATTGGGAAAGTCCATAATGCTCTTGTTGCGGCATCAATGATGGTGAGGAAGCCGATGTGGCCCTTTCTGCTCTTCTTAAGAGTGGCGAGGGCCTTTTCTTGTTTGTGTAGGACATTTTGGAGGTTGGTTGGTCCGCTCACGAAAGAGAGATCCATATGAAGAGATTGCATAGGGATGAATCGGTCCGTGTGGTGAGTCGTGTGTTTTCTGCCGTGGTATTTAGTCATTTTGCTCTTTTCACAGAATGGGCATTTGAAGAACGGCGTGTTGGAAGGGATAGGTGGCATGCCTTCCACTACCTTTTGTGTCTTCACAAGAGTATCGGGGGATATGTGACCATATCGTTGGTGCCATAGTTCCAGATTCTTTAGTGCTTTGGAAAGGCCTGTTGACCACGTCTTAGTTTGGGGAGTACAAGCGTCGTTAGTTGTGTTCTCCGTCAATCTACGTACCTGGTTGACAGTGGACCGATACCGTTGCAGCTCCTGTGCGATATGTTCGTTCTCGAGTTCATTATGGACTAGGATGTTGTTTGTGGAGTACCAAAGGCCATTGTCCCTAACAGTTTGGATGGATTCAATAGTGCTGTTAAGCTTATTTATGAATCGTATCAGTCCTTTGCTGTCAAGGCGTCCTTCTTGTTGAAACGCGTAGAAGTTACGTGTTTGTTGGTAGTGATCTGGTGATATCACCGTTCCCGTTGAATTTGGTGTATACAGCGTGTGCCAGTTCATTATGTGTCCCTGATCTGAGATAATTTTCATATATCCCTCTCCATGTGCCTGGAAGGTGTGTGCAAGTGTGTCATCTTCAGAGAATACTCCAACTGGTTCCGGGACCGGAAACGGGGTATAATCATGGAGTAGGTTCCGTTGGTTGGTAGCTGATATGTTTGCGCCTGTGTCCGTTTGCAGTTGGGCTTGTGTGTTCCCATTCAATGATTTGATGGCGTGTGCTGAATGTTTAGTGGTCACCTGTATGTGGTGGCGTATGTTGCGGCGATGAGTGTGGTGTGACATGCGTATAGCCGGTCGGTTAGTGTTGTACTCCAATGCAAGGGAGTCATTATACAAGGCAAACGGTGTAAGGTCATTTCCACGGGGATAGTAGACAGTAGTAGGAGATGGCTCAGCTGGTGTCGTTGATGAGTGATACTGTTGGTCGCATTCTGTGATAGTTGGTGGCGTACAGTGTACACAACTGGTAGGGATCCTGGTGTCATCCAATGTATACGTGAGTGGTCCCTGGTAGGAAGCTACGTGGATGTTACGCGCATTGGTATCGTGGGATTGGTCCGTTACGGGTGGGTCTTGAGTAGCGCCCGTACTGTTGGCAGTACTGGGGTGTAGCGGCGGAATCCGTAGGGGGGGATCGATTGCGGTTTTTCCTTGTCCCATTGGAGGATCGCGATACTGAATGAACTGCATAATATTCAGTGGTGAGTTAGACGATGGTGGGTCCACACAAGACGGTGTGTTTTCCTCTATAGTGTGTGTGAAGATGTCGTTGTCGTGTGGTTGTTTGCGTGGAAGGAGGAACCCTTGTTGATCAGTAGGTGGAGGCCGTGCCTTGCTAGAAACACGGCGTGGATCCTATTTCTCGTCCGGGTCGACAAGAGGGACAATGGCGGGGGTGAAAAGGTTGGCCAGCTCCTCGCGTTCATTTTCATGTTCTATTTCCGTAATAGATCGGCCCTGAAGGTTTCGTTCAAAGTGATTGACAACGTTTGTTGTATTCATATTGTTGTGTTTGATGGCATTGTGTTTGAATTCCTCTGGTTTGGTGGTTGCAAACTTTTGAGCAAAGTGTAATTGTGCACCAAATCGACAGATCTGGTCACCGACGTTGTGGCCGTACAAGTGGCAGCATTCACACTGTACTTTATTCTTGTATTCAAATCGGCGTCTCGTGTCCAGTTTGTTGATCGTATGATTACTAGTGTCTAGTTTGTTGATCGTATTGGTATTGTCATTCCCTGATGTGAACCTGTGAACGTCAGGTGTGTCAATGATGAAATTGACCATGGTGGTGAGCTGAAGGTGAGCTGGAACCGGTTTGTTTCAGGCATCTGGTGTGGTACGGCGATGATTATCTAGTTGGACAAGGAGGCAGCATCCCGCTGCATAGTTGTAGTGGGTCATCGTTTGGTAAATCAGTTCATGACATTGGTCAAGTTCTGTGTACATGTGCTTGTGACCCAGTTTGCAGGAGCTGACGTGGTCTAACAGTTTCCCAACATAGGTTCCGGGGTCATCCTTAGTGGTCCATGTGGGACCCCAGCCATTTTGGATGGGTTTGAGGTAATCAAGTGAGTGGCGGGCCAGGGCAAAGAGTGCTTCATATCCCCTACTGTTGATGTTGTATGGTGCAATGAGACCTCTAATGAGTGAGTTCGTTGTCGATGGAATTAGTCTGGCTAGGCGTCGGTAAATATACATACTAATTTTCTGTATATTTTCATCTGTCTCTTTATGGTGTGGGGGAAGGCATGATTCCCATTGAGACAGTTGGTCCAGGGAGGCCAACGGCAGGCTTTCAAATGACATCATAGTGTGAAATTCATTGTATAGGTCGGTGAATTCAGAGGCCGTGAGATACCTGTTTGTCGATGGGATGAGATTATGGTCAAAGTCCTTAAAATCCATGGCATGCAGAGCTTTGCTGATGCGGTGATTCTGTTGGTGGATAGATTGCTCATCCATCATATCATGTTTACGGTTGACATAGGTTTCAAATTTACGGTCACTGTCACTTTGGTGGAGCCGTGTGTTCCATCGAGTAGTCTTTTGATGGGCCATATCGTCCTCAGGATGTTTATGGGTCCTCTCTGTAGGATTATTCTTCACAGTGCTTGGAGGATCCTGGTGATGGATAACCGTCTCTACATGGTGTTGGATGTAATCTTTCAAGGCAGCAGATTTCGTAACATACGAGTGGATGGTGTTGTCCATCTGCTGGCAGAAGCTGTCTGAGGTGATGATGTTTGACAGCGATGTGGAGATTTGTGTAGAGATTGTATCATTGACAGACTTATCAGTCATGATGTGTTGTTGGACTGATCTTTCAATGTCTGATACGGCAATCGCTTTGGTGAGGCTAATGTTGTCCTGGGCTTTGGTGACAGTTTTGTCAAGGTCTGTCGTGAGGTCACATTTGTGGGACGAAAGGTTGTTAATGTGGGCAGAGCAGAGCTGATGCATCTTGGTCTTGGTGTGTGTTAGGTCGGTGTCCAGTTGGGTCAGCGTCTCAGAGGCTTGTGACATTATTTCACGTTTGGCTTGTGCAACCACAGTGTCTTTGAGGCTCTGAACAATGTGGTTCTTGTGTTCCAATTTGTTCTGGATGATGTGCTGGATAGTTTCCTCAAAGGTAGCCTCCATGGTCCTGGTCTGTTCAAGTACAGCTGCCATTACCTGGTTCTCAATATCTTTGCCTTGTTGTTGGAGGGTATGGGCTCGCTGTTCGACGATTGAGTTAAGTTTTTGAGTGATGTCCGCAGTGATTGTAGTGGATGTTTTGGATGTGATGCTGCTTGCTTCATCCCGCAGGTGTTTCAAATGAATAGTTTCATTGATTACTGATTCCAGGACAGTTGATGCCTTTGCAGTGCGTTGATCCAAGGCCCATGCGGTGTTGGCGGCAGCCTCTATGTTTTGCTCGAGGCTGTCCGTTCGTGAAAGTGAGGCAATGCGGGTCTGTAGGGTGCGGACTGCTTCCTGTGCTTGCTGGAGGGCTTCCTTGGTGGTAGACAGTTCGTTACGTGTATCAGCCAGTTCTGTGGTAGTGGCCTGGATCGTGGTCGCAAATTTCTGTTGCATATTTTGGATTACTGTATGGATGGTAGCGAGCTCTTGGTTCCAGTTTGTTGTGTCTGGATCCACACCAATTGCTGGGTCCACACCAATTGCCGTAGCAGGTGGGGAGGATGGGTCTGTAGGGCCAGCTAGACCATTTGTCAGTGATTGTAATTCATTGTCAATGGTAGTATATGTGCGATCCATAGTGGCAAGGCGTTCTGTCATCGTGGTAGAGGTGTCATCGTTGGCGTTGGTGTTGGCTAGGTGCCGTTCGCGAGCAAATCTTTGTTGGAGGTCTGTGGGTGCCACTTCCATGGATGAATCGTCATCTGTATTTGTGTCTGTTTCAACAGGGAGGTTTACTGTTTCCTGAATAAGACTGGTGTTTTCCTTCGTAATGGGGGAAATGGCGTCGCCCCTGGCATCGCTACCAGCAGTGGATTCATTATCCTTATCCAGTTGTGGATTGCTGCTAGGATGTGTGGTGGGGGGGATATCCACACCCGTAGTAGTAGAGAGGCGTTGGAGTTTGTCGCTGTATGGTGGGTCCGGGCTCCGAATCAAGTGGCTTGGTGTTTTCGATTGCCGCCGTGTTGTTATTTCCTCGGGCGGGGTGTCTTTGTTAGGGGGAAGGAGATCATCCATGTAGGTTAGAAAGGCGGCACTGTATTGGTACCGGTCTAGGAGGTTGGATGGGGGAGGGATTCGGAAGTGATTGTGGTGAAGGAGTTCTTTGAGTGTTTCACCAAGTGCTACGATTTTATCTGTATCAGATAAGGCTGTTGTGTGTATTACACTAAGGTGTGAAGTGTAATTGATTGGGGTAGGAGGATACCGTGGTTTGAAAGGAAACAGGCTCTTATCATAGATGGTGGGATTGGATTGTTTAGGGAAGACCAGTTGTAGTGCTCTAATTTCCCTTTGGATGTTGCCATCGTATCCGCTGAGTGTTAGTCTTGGGTTAGACGATCGTCGTGAGGGTGTCTGTACAAGGAATCGTCCGATTTGCGATTTTGCAGGGCGTCGGCCTTTGTTGCCAGTCTTTCTTTTGGAGAGAGGAGGTGGCATCGTTGATTGTTCTAATGAATAGCTATTAGGAAGTGAAAGGAATCTGTTTTATGTGCAGCGGAATTCGCCGCAGGGTTCTGTTTATTTCGGTGTGTTGACACCAGTGTTCGGGGTTCGTAGAATGTTACGTGGTCCGGTACTGGTTCTCTTGTCGAAAATTGATTTGATCATGAAATATTGCTCAGATTTCCCGAGCAATCGGTATGGCTTCGTGAGCCGGTGTGGGCCACTGATTTGGGCCTCAGCAGTGATGGTTTTGTGGAAGAGGAGGCTGATGAGCAGTGGAGGTAGGTCTGTTGTTGCTCATAACCTGCGAATGTATACATGCTCTTTAGTGTCGTATAACTACGTGTTTCCAATAAAGAGTGAGCTTATTCACTATTCACTCGTGATTTAGGCTCACATGCTGTACAGTACGATAATTCGTAATAAAATTACCCCTAAAATTAACGATTTTTGACCCCTCACTACCTGTAACTTCCGCAGACTAGTTCTAAGCTGACAAAGCATCCTTAAGCATCCCAATGACCTGTTTTTTTAAGTAATTGTATCATCTTGGTCTGGGCGCTTAGT
>CAACVS010000114.1:384579-416705 GCA_900660405.1 Pseudo-nitzschia multistriata
TACAGTGGGATGTGAACAACAGAGTTCTTGTTTTATGGACTAAACTTTCACATTAGCCGTCCTCCTCAAAATCGATTGAACTGTACATCACTACTTTGTACTGCCTTCTTAACTTGTTACCCTAAAAATAGTCAATGCATCTCAACCCATTGGTTAGGCATGCAGGACGACAGTATCCTATGGTAACAGAAACACAAGATACGTACSGTACCCATCACAATTTACTGGCCCCATYRTTCCTGCATCAATCGATCGTACTCTGGACGATAGCGAAAGAGCGCTGGGTMCTGTTGCATCAGCTTCTTTCGACGTAAGAAAAGAGGAAGTCGTAAGAACAGATTAAACGGCGTCTTGCGAAGCGCCAATCAAACAGGGCACGGCACGTCAATAACCAAATGGAGGACATCGGCGAAGGSGAGGGCGACATCGACACCACGGTCGACATCGACCACGGCGTTGATGTCAGCGACAACGTCTACGCTGTCGCAAATGAAAACGAATTCAAGAAYGTCCCAGGCGGTAGTGGCGAGGTCGACCACCACACTGGTATTGCAATGATATCCGACTCAGGTAMGTGGAAAGCARACCAGCTTCGGGACGACACGAACGCAAAGCACCGCAGACAAATAGCAYAATGCAAAGCGCACCACGTACAGCGGACGTTGTTGGTTGTCTCCCGTAGCGATCTCTTCGGGTTTCTCGATGGCATGTGTTCGTTTCCAACAAGAATGTTCTCACACTTTTTGAACCATTTTCAATGAACAATATACTACCACGTGTTGCGTTGAAAGCTGCTCTCGTTGCTSCTGTAGATGTAGGGGACRCATCTACTAGCGACGATCTAGATCTGGGCAAGATCTCGGGTAACGACCACGGCGACACCGCTTTGCTACCGGAGAAAAAGAAGAGAAAAGGAACGAAGTCGAAAAAGAAACAGAAACAAAGCAAGAGGTCCAAAAAACCACCGGACGCTCCGAAACGGTTTAAAAGGTATGTACCGCAACTGACATMGCAGTATTTTCTTTTGTATTCTCGGTTGTGGATCCAACTTTATGAAAAAGAAACAACSAAACAAATCCTCTGTCTACAATTCTCTTCCTGTTCCTATTTGCGGTCATCTGGATTTTATCGTTGCATGCTTATTTGCCGATATTCTGCGTGGTTGCCTCATACCATTAATCGATTTCATTAGCTCCTTTATCTTCTTCTCCATGGAAAAACACAAGGAAATAAAAGAAAAACTGGCCAAGGAAATTGAAAACAAGGTACGCCGCAGACGCTTGAATCCAGATCTTTTCTGTATCCCAGGAACCATCAAACACRCCAACCAWCTCCCTCTTGGAACGTCTTCTTCGCCGTTCGTGCTTTTCATTGTATACTCAATTGGATTCATTGCTTCACATTAATCTCAACTAATGAATCCAAATAATCRTATTATTGCTGCGCCTTCCAAACCAAAAACCTTGATGAAACGCAGACGGTAAATATCACCTCGTTGGTATCAGAGGCATGGAGAACACTGGATCCGTTGGAGAGACACAAATTCGAGGAAATGGCACGGCAAGACAAGGAACGATACGACATCGAGAAAAGCAACTACGTGCCCCCGCCTGGAATGTTTCTCGACTCGAAGAGGAGACGAGATCCGAACGCACCGAAGCGTCCCATGTCCGCCTACCTCTCCTTCGCCAACAAAATTCGTGGTAAGATTAAAGCCGAAAACCCRGGTCGCACGAACGGAGAAATTAGCAAGATATTGAGTTCCATGTGGAAGGGGATGCCAGCTAAGGAGCGAAAGGAATACAAGRACATCGAACAAGCACTCTGGGCAGCTTACAGGAAGAAAATGGTTGAATGGAAGAAGATTAATGACGGGCGAAAGAAGGAAAAAAAGACCGCCAAGGGGGAAGATCTGAAGAAGAAACTAGAGCAATCCGCCATTGGATCTATAGAATTCCCTGGCCATGCCGTAGTTGACAACGACGCGGGCGTTGACGAACAACTACTTTGTCTCGGGGGTGTCCCAGGGATTGACACAAATCCCAATACTGACGAAATGATGGCCGCGTCTGCTCTGCGCGGGGTGCGGGGAGGGCCCCAGCCGCACGTTGGAGCCGGGATGGGTGATCCATCCAACAACAACAACAACAACAACAACAGCAGCAACAACATCAATGGGGGCTATGGTACTTTCTTGGGAGTCAATGCTACTAACGGAATGAATCCAATGCTGGCTGGGGCGCAGGTTCCTGGACAAGGRGCCTTTGGACAAATCGACATGTCGGGCTTTCCGTACAATCAGTACAACTATCATTTGGGTGGCAACACCCATGCCATGATAATGGCCCAGCTTAGGGGAGCTCCTCATCAGCAATATCCTGGCTTCTTGCGTGAGTTTATCCCGTGAAATATCGTGTTATGACTCTGTTGTTTGGTTCTGTTCCGTCACAGCGCCATGTCGCTTACGGCCACTCGCATCACTCACAAACAATTGTTGGGTCATCTTTGCTTTACAGCCATGGACCAACARGCGAACCTCTCGCAACTTGCATCTCTGGCGGGCGTCCAGAACGATGCCACACAGCAACAACAGGGGCAGAATCACATGCACGGATCAATGGATCAAGCGTCTGTTTCGGTTTCAGAAAACGGAATGGACATGGGAATGGGGAACGGGGTCAGAAACCAAACCATGGGGAACAATGCTTTGAACGATGGGTCKAGTGGCAGCATAGCGTTCTAAATGAGAAACCAGGGTGTCATTGGGTAAATCGAATACCAGGTACTGCTGCAGGATCAGAAAACATCGTCGATACCGACCTAAGGTAATTACTACAATATAYCATAACTATAGTATRYTGTGACGGGATTGTATTGCCTGCAAAAGATCAATTCATTGCCCCAAGTATTGTCTAACTGATATGGTTCAAGTCTTCTGCTACACGCAAAGCCTGGGGAACCATTTGCATCTTGCACACCCGGAACATGACAGAACCGTACGGTTTGTGGCTTTCTCCGCATGCTACGAACTAGTGTACGTCGCGAAACATGCCAATAAAATTCATAGATAAATACATACTTCGTTGTGTTCGAATCCAATTGCCTGCGCTTTTTTTAAAAAAGTGTATTTAATTTAAAAAATGAGGACACGCTGGTCCTTTAGCTACGGAATTTCCTGTCGCAAAGTGGCTCGTCCACACCGGTCGGTTTCGAGGACCAGTCCTTGCCAACCCATTGTGCGAATCCATAACGATAGATTGGTGGTGGCAATGGATCGAGTTTTCTGCTCTAGACGCCGTCGACGTCGCCCAGGTCTTCCTCGTCAAAGATTTCCTGCAGTTCGGCCTTGGCCTTCTTCAGGGCGGCCTGTTGCTTTCGTTCCTGTTGTGCCTTGAAATCGAGCAGTTCTGCCTCGACGTCGGGTTCCTCGCCGTTGAGCTGGCGGTATTTCAGGTCCCCCTCAAAGAGRGCCCGGTCCCAGACCGACTCGATGAATTCGGCTTGGGTCAGCTGCTGGTCGACGGTTCCGGCCATCGATCGGGAAAAGAATTCTCGCTTTCCCCACTCGGTGGCAATCTTTTCGACCTCYAGCGTGCGCTCGTCCTTTGTTTCTTCTTCCACTTTGACTTCCTCAGGTCTGCCACCCCGGTCTTTCATCTTGGCTTCGTCGAGCTGGCGAAGGAATTCCGGATCCTCCCACCAGGCATCCGTCATCTTGACGCCCTCTCGCCATCCAGGATTCAATTCGTCGTATTCGTCCAATTCTTTTTGGTAGTTCTGGGAGAASAAAATAAAAAAGACACAAAAAATTCACATGAGACRAGCGATTGGYTGGTTTGTTTTCGGAAATCCCTGGCTCGTCGCAGGCTGCAGACCGCTCAAACTCCGGTACCCCGCGTTCTGCATCGTATATAACGTTACTCACCTTGAATCCGTCTCGAAGGACGTGGTCAATTTCCTGGCACCGAACGTACCCGGCCTCGCGGAGTCCCTTGATGAGCTTGGCTTCGGTCGTGTTCGTGTCGTAGACCTCGGAAAAAGTAAGGGCCTTGCACGATCCCGMATCCAGCTGGAGGGTCTCGGTGATCATGCGCATGGATTCCGCTCGCGAAAAGATGGCGTCTTCTGGGAGAAGGGCGTCCTCGTCGCTCTCCGAGTCGAATTCGGCGTATTTGTAAAAGGTTKTCCCCTCGTCGTGGTCCTTGAGGSTTCCAACCACCARGAGGGTGTACTCCTTTCCGGAGTCCTTGAGCGCCTGTACCGCGGCCGCACGGTCCGMGGCGGRAATGACCTCCCCGGCGGCRTTGGTGACAATGACGGAAACGTTGTCGATGTCCTTCGCGTCCTTGGCCAGRTCGGCAACGGCCTTGAYCTGCGCGACCAGGTCGTTGTCGGAYTCGATCTGGGCCACCCAGGACCGGACGCCCTCGAGCTGGGCAGGAACCGGGAGTGCGCCGGGGGCGGCGGCTTCCTTGAAGTCGAGCTTGTCGAGGAGCCCGGTGTACCGTGCCGAGCGGCTCAGGAGGCGCTTCTTGGCGGACTTCTCGTCGTTGACAAAGGCGACAATCTTCTCRAAAGCAAAGGCGTTTTCTTCGTGGTTGAGGAGGTCAAAGACGAACTGGTCGCTGCGTTCCTTCGAGTTAACGTARCCCGAGACCAGGCAGGTTCCGTCGAGGTTGTCGCGCTGGTCGATGATGTCGGGCTCGTCGAGGTAGGACTGGATGTTCGTGTCGGGGTTCAGGTCCTCGGGAATGGACACCTCGTCCTGGATTTCGAGGCCCATGCCTGCCTTGCCCCACGAGGAGATGTAGAGGCTGGTGCCCGRGTTGGAAGACGAAGATGCCACGGTGCTGCGGTAAGAGGCCGGCATTGGGGCAAAGGCGTAGGCAATCGAGGCCGCGGAGGCCGCGAACACGGTTAGGGCRATACTGGAGAGTTGCATCGTGCTGTGGATTTGTTGCTGGTTTGCGAACTTGGCGCTGGTCCGATGTGTATTTGRACGTGGATGTGTTGCGTTGGGTTGGTTCTGTGTGCTGCCGAAGGATACCGTCGTGTGGGTATGGTTCGGGCGAAGCGAGTTGTGTCGGTTTTCGTTTTAATGACACTGGCGACTGTACCGGTTTCGCAGTCGATCGTCAATCCTTGTCGTGACAACGGGAAACACCAAATGCTCGATCGAGAAAATCGATGCTTTTCAAATATCACACGCATGAAAAACCTACCGTTTCGTACGTACCGTATGGTAGCGTAGCTTTTCGTTGGATTTCCTACCACCTGGTGACATAATCGTGCCTACCGGTACTCGTGCTTGTACGAGTTCGTATGCAGCCGTAGGATCTCCATGTGTCAGGTCGGAAAAGAAAAAGAATGCGATCGAAGAGAAGAAAGAAGTGAGAAGATCGGGGTGTTTTCTGATGATGAGTTGATCCAAACCAGCTGGCAAAAGTTCTTGGGTGGGTTGGCGGGTGACTCGGAAAATTCTGGGGTAGATTTGGATCTTGCGTTTTTCTCCCCCTTATCTCTTGCCGTCAACCCATGGCCGGGTTGATGAGTTGTGAACATACATAATATCTATGCTATATACATACGATTCATATGATACGAAACACCAATACTTCTGATTTTCTGTAGGGCACATAACGTAATCGTACCGTTTCTAATCACGTAGAGTCTTTTTTKGGCGAACCGCGTTCTTTGACGAGTGCGCAGTGCAAATTTTTGGCTTCGTTCCGACAGAACGAAACATCCCACACCATAAGGTACGTACGGTACCGTACGTAGCGCGGTAAGTACACGAGGTCGTATGTCCAAGTAGCAGTAGTACGTACCGGTACTCGTATTCATGCTCCTTATGACGCAGCGAAGGACGGTAAGATTGGTCGTACCGTGGAATGTCATGCCGTACCGTACGTACCGTACAGTACCAGGGGTCATAATTTAGACCCCTGACAGTACCTCGTACCTGAAATAATTTAGAGGAGAGCCATCGTCTGACAGGATTTTGGACTCACAGGACCCAAGTCGAAAACCGTACCTTTCTATGGTGAATCCTACGAAGAGTGCCTCTAGTGTCTTTTTTGAAGCAGTTCTTTCACTCATCCGGACAGTTGATGACAGGGCGAGACTCATCTCTCTATCAAGATCACGACAACGCATGAGTTCGGTTACTGTACTGTGGGAACAATTCGAGAGCACAACACACGACCACGATCCACTTGACCCAGGGTACAAGAGCAATTTTAACCTACAGTACCACATTACCTCTACTATACAACCAATTTTTGGGAATATATGCACTGCTCCTGCTACCGGCGCTGACGCGAAAAAAATCCAACCGCCTAAATCAACTAGATTCAACAGCATCGAATCAAGAAGCAAGCGACATGGCTTCGAACGGTGGGAACCAGAGTTTTATCCCTCTCGAACAGGGATGGAACGAAGAGATAAAGGCGAAGGTGGGTACATCTAGCGAAYCCCGGACCACCGTGCCCCAGGCGCCAATCCGATCCTGTACCGGTGGACRAAGATATTCATTCAGAACGGGATACGAATTATGGACACGGCGTCGTGCTWGGAAKTTTCATGTTTTTCTTTCTTCTYYTCCAGAGAATYGGTCCACAAATGCAATGTTTRGTGTCGAACGCCGAGCACCGTTTTTGCATAGCCCATTGTYGTCTCACACMTCTTGCCGCTATAATCCTCTYTTCACATCACACATCAAACAAAACWAAACTAAAATAGGCCATTGACAAGCTGGAACACCTCCTGAACGGCCAAACGAAATCCAACAGCATCTTCGGCCCGAAGGAATACGTTGCAATTTACACGTGAGTTTCGGTTCTCCATGAAACGAAAGACTGCGACGACGACATCGAAGAGGAMGATTCTCTTCGTCCCTTTGTATGGAAGACCAAACATCAAACTTTTTTCTCTGCCGTGGATTATTCCTGCGATTTCTGCTTTTCTCAATCCAACAATTTGTTTTGTTTTGTGGTTTGCGGCTTGTTTGTCTCTTTCTCTCTTCCAGTACGTGCTATGATATGTGTACACAGCGTGCCCCCTACAACTGGTCCCAGCAACTTTACCAACGACACGGCGAGACCATCGAACAATACCTCAACAACAACGTTCTCCCGGCGCTTTGCGACAAAAAAGGCCAGGGTGGGACCATTCTCTTGATGGAACTCAAACACAGGTGGCAAAAYCACCAAATTATGAATAAGTGGCTAAAGAAGTTCTTCACCTATCTCGATCGATACTACGTCAAGCACCACAGTTTGCCAACCCTGCACCAGGCCGGCTTGCGCTGTTTCCGAACCAACGTCTACGACGAAATCAAGGAAGACACCACYGGAGCCATCCACGGGCTCATCAACGAAGAGCGAGAGGGCAGGATCATCGACAAGAGCCTCGTCAAGAGTGTTGTCGAACTCTACGAAAGCATGGGTATGGGAACCCTCGACGCATACAACGATGATCTAGAACGACCCCTTCTCACTTTTACCCGGGAATATTACGCCAGAAAGCGAGAGGATTGGATCAACGATTCTACGCCGGACTACCTCATCAAGGCAGAGGATGCGCTGGACGAGGAACGAAAGCGTGTCGAGGATTACCTGAACCCCTCGTCCGAAGCCAAGATTCTGAAGGTGGTCGAGGAAGAGATTTTGGAGAAAGTGGAAACTGTTTTGCTGGAAAAAGAGTCCTCCGGGTGCCGCGCCCTATTGCAAAACGACAAATCGGAGGATCTCCAAAGGATGTTCCGTCTTTTTTCGAGACTCGAGAACGGACTCAACCCTATGGCCAACATTTTACAGAGTTTTATCACAGATATGGGAGAAGACATCATCAACCGCCGCAAAGCTCGGCTCGACGGTGGGGAAAAGGATAAGAACGACGATCCTAAGTTTGTCAAGTCGATCATGGCTCTCCACGAGAAATACCTAGAYGTGGTAAAGAAAGACTTTCAGGGGAACTCGCTCTTCCAAAAGGCMTTGAAGGATGCTTTTGTCGAGATTGTCAACAAAAATGTCGGGCAGTTCACAAATGCAGAACTGATGTCTACCTTCTGCGACAGAATCCTCAAGAGTGGCGGCGAAAAACTCAGTGAATCGGAAGTAGAGATCAACCTGGAAAAGATYGTCCAGTTGTTCTCGTACCTGACGGACAAGGACATGTTTGCCGAAATCTATCGAAATCAGCTCGCGAAACGACTTCTTAGCCAGCGATCCACTAGCGACGACGCAGAAAAATTGATGATTGCCAAGCTCAAGATGCAGTGCGGAACGCAGTTCACGTCTAAAATGGAGGGCATGCTGGCGGATCTTGCTGTTGGTAGCGACCAACGATCGGAATTTGAAACCCGGATGCGTTCCGTCGACACTAAACTGGACTTTAGTGTACAAGTGTTGACAACTGGGTTTTGGCCAACGTATAAGAGCCCAGAAATTTCTCTCACGCCGGAAATGACGAAGTGCATCGAGGTCTTTAAAGAATGGCATGACAACAAGCACCAAAAGAGAAAGTTGGGATGGGTTTTTTCTCAAGGAAATGCTTCGGTGCGTGGTGTTTTCAAGAAAACGTACGACATTCAGGTGACAACACTTCAGGCCGTGGCATTGGAAGCCTTTAACGACGGTGTTACGATGACATTTGAAGAATTGTCGCGCATGTTGAACTTGCGAGAAGAYATCTTGAAGCCTTTGATGCATTCTCTCTCGTGCGGGAAATACAAAGTGATCAGGAAAAACCCAGCCAGCAACAAGATCAATGCCACAGACTCATTCACGGCGAACAGAAAGTTTGTTGCGAATCTGCGCAAAATCCGAATTCCTATGGCATCTCTGGACTCGACCATGAACAAAAAGAGGGTGGAGGARGATCGCTCTATTGCTATCGAAGCYGCAATCGTCCGGATYATGAAAGCGCGCAAAACTCTTCAGCACCAGCAACTCATTTCGGAGGTCCTAGCACAGCTGAATTTCTTCAACCCGCGGGCTCGCGTCGTAAAGAAATGCATCGAGAAAYTGATYGAGCGTGAATACCTGGAACGTAGTGCCGACAATTCCCAGGTTTATAACGTAAGTTTGAGACTTTTTGACGCTGAGATGGGACTAAWCTGCGGGGGAATTGCACATGTGGCGGACTCACACCTGATTTTTCTTTCATTGTTGTMCCAATACAGTATCTCGCCTAATCCGGAAAGGAGATCCTACTCGTATGGTCAAATTCGTTGGCACGAATGGTGAAGAGTGATTCTTTWAAAAAATATTGCAGTTTCAACTTACGAAGTAAAGTATCACAGCAGGATTGATTTATCCCTTCGTAGATATTGTTTCATGTGATTATAAGATGCCAGMTACTTTTGCTTACAAGATMTATATAGTTACTTAGGTATTTGATCGCWGCCAAATGGTTGTATACTTGAATTGCGAATCAAGAATTARAAAACCTTGTATGTAATACAGTGGAATGATCCATTTMAACGATAGGGGACGGTCCTACAGTGGTTTTCTGTCAGGAGATTAATWGTTTGGATCTTTCCATATCAACCACTTTATGTCAAATGTACCGAGGCTCACCTTTGAAGGTCGTTCCGATTATTACGTTGCTACGAATGTTTTCGAGTACGTACTGTGATGGTTGAAACTATTCTAGATTGGATACTTGCTTGTACCCGAATCATTTCTTTCGCTACCATACATTCTGATCCTACCTAGGTCCACTGATCGATWAGAGCACAAACCGACCCGTGGCCTGTGTGGCGACTGGATCAATCACTTCCAAAACCATAGATGTTGGAAAAAACTTGGTAATCCCTTTCGGTGCAATCTAGTTCCCCCTTCCCCCACCCACCAAGCGTTTCCCGTTTCAAACGGATGAATCAGTCGCCTCCCTGTGACTCTTGGATTTTCTTCCTTAGGGCCGCGATCTTCTTATCGATGAGAACCCTTTCCTTCGCGGGATTCATAGGCGCAGCATTCGCCTTCGTCCCCGAAGACGAGCCAGGGTCCGCGTGCGATGGTTTCACAACGAGTCGTTTGCGGAGGAGCATTCGTCCATCGAGATTGTCCAAGGCTTTCTGGGCGTTTTCGATCGAGTCGTACTCTACGAAGCAATACCTCCAGCCGGCCGTCGACCCCGGTTTTTGCATAAAGTCCGAGATGCGTTCCAGTCTCCCAAATTTCGAAAATAGTTTTTCCACGTGGATTTTGTTGATAACGGGTGCAAAGCCCGTCACAAAAAGTGATTTTGATGTAGCCAACGTCCTTCCGTGTCGACCAAAGCCGGTCMCCGCTCTCTTCTCAGTTGCATCAACGTTCTGCTTGCCATCTTCGACCCCATCCGCACCACTGGATTCAGAGTTGAGTGTTTTTCCATCGCCATTCTGTTTGTCGTCATCGGTTCCCTCGGCAGGGATGGATACGCTGTTAGGCGTCTTATCGCCCTCTTTTGCATGCGGTTCAAGCATCGTTTGGCAACACTTTCTGATCGTATTCTATCGGACGTCAACGTTAAATCTTCGCTTCGCAACCTGAATGTGACTTGTGGAAAAGGCATGACAAGAAAAAAGACCGACTAATCGTTTTGAAAATTGAAATCAAGGAGAAAAGTTGTAGATAAGTAGAAATCGATGGACAGACGAGCAAACGAAAATTTGACTCAACCAAGACTCAAAAAGACGTTCGAAGTAAAACCTGGGCTCATTTCTTGAGAGAACGAATAGAAAATACTCGTACGAACTCGTACGTGTTTCTGGTGCTGCATAGTACTCGTAGCGGCAAGAGCAGGGGCAATGAGCACGGCATTTGGGGCTACAAACGGTTCGAACTCAAAACAGCAGCACTAGGAGCTAGGAGCACGAGTACTTGGCGCCGTGAYGATACGATTACGGCATCGTGCACAACAAAAAAACGATAAATCGACAAAAACCATTCCTGCAAGAAGAGGAATAATTTCGTTCACAWTTGAGGGTTGACGATACAACCATGATTCGATCGAGATCACACGGAAASTCCTCTTCGAAACAGGAGAAAAACGGATCACGATGGCAAGAAGAGCATACACCACCCGCATGGAACACAAGAGATGGCGGTCCCGTTTCGAACGCAGTACTTTSGACGAAAACCGCGACGATCGTGACACAACTAACGGCGAGATTAGATCGTGCTACAAACTGAATCTCAACGCCCGCGGACATCCATCCAAATGTGCTCTGAAAGACGAAGGTGGGAATGGTAAAGATATCGACGTAGATGATGATGCAGGTACCGATTGTAGCCCGTTAGAGACCGCGATTCGGACGGCTAGGATATTCAATGGGATTGTAGTGGATGACGATGGCATTCTTTTGTCCCGTAGCGAAAGGGCCAATAGAGAAAGTGATTATGCGTTGGGCAAAACGCTGAAGGAAGGACAGTCTAGACAGGCAGTGAAAATCGAACGAATCATACGAGCTTCCGAAACCCGCAGCCCCCGCGGGATTGGAGTAAGAAAGCATCCGAATKTTCCTAGTGACGAAACGGATGACACCGCAGATATAGAACAAAATAATGCGTTACCAAGGTCCCAGCTTCTGGTTGTCCTCGGGGAATATGACGATATCACTCGACTTGTTTCGAAAGGAGCGGAAAAGCTTCGTTSAAGCAAAAGCATTTCTTGGCTTCCTCATTCTGTTTTGAGTCGAACTATCGAGTTTTGCTCCACAAAAGATGCCATGAATCTGTCACAAAGCTGCAAACTTATGCGCCAAACAATCACGACTTGCACCAACTACCAAGCCAAAACGAGGACTCTTCGGAGGGCATTGAAGCAAATGAGCAGTCGAGTCAAAGCACAGACAAATTCCCCGACACAAGGAATATCGAACCAGCGTTTTCCAAACATTGAAGTCAAAACACTTCGGAACACCTCTTTTAAATGGAGTAAACGGGGTCGTCGTGAGAAAAGCAATCAAAGCGCAGTTCGAGACAGGAATAATTAAAATCTGTAGGAAAATTCTAATGTAAATTAAAAAGTCGACCGAATCTCAAGTCTATCTCTATTTCTCAAGTCTATCTCTATTATAGAATTCGTCGGATTGATGTTCAGTCTATTGGAAAAATGTCAAAATGTTCTTTTGCTTAATGCATCGTTGCGATTATCGACTGACCAGCTAAGAGCTAGCCGTCAAGCRRTGGGCTAGCTTGCGGACTTCGGATACAGCCGCAACTAACTCATGTTGGTATTGTTCTCGATGATTTTCGATAGACTCCAAAACTTCACCCGCAAATCTTTGTCCACAAATAACAAGGGCAATGGCGGCTGTTASGATCGCCATGTTTCTGATCGAATCTTTCGTCGGTAGATTTCCTGTGGAATTTTGGCTTTCGTCATCAGATCTATCGGYTCCCGGTGCAGAATCAGCCGCAGTTGCCAACAAATGACTCATGATCTTTCCTCCGTGACTAGGCATAACTGGGTGAGCTGCGAACATCAGGTTGATCAAGGCCACCATCGAAGCCATTTGCGTTTTTCTGCCAACGACGTCACCCCCGGGTTGTTCTGTAAAGCCCATGCTATTTGTGGTCAACGGCAACAATGCAGCGAGCCCCAGCCGACCCATCTCCATACCATCTGCCCCATTTTCTTCATCCAAGGCATGCTGCGATAACGATGGAATCACACCGCCCAATAGTAAATCCAAAGAGTGTCTTTTGGTTCCTGTGGAACGGTGCAACGACCGCTCGAGATTCGCGAGCCACTGTCTGGTTGYAGCTCTTCGTTTTAGGCGGAAGTGGTTGCSCGTTTCCCCCGTTATTGCTTGCTTTCTAACTTCCTCTTTTTTCTCGTTTTCTTGTAATACCATCACATCCAGTAATATTGCCTGCGCTCGACCAATTGCAACCAAGACCCCGGAATCAGAACTTGCCTTACTAGCCTTATCGAGAACWGACAACGCATTMTCTGAAAAGTTTATCCATGCCTTTTCATTGGTGCATGTCGAACCCGGGCCCCTCTTTCGTGGCTGAAGAACTTCGATCACTCGAATGAATCCTGCGGCTCCCAGAACACAACAGAAAGAGCTATGKGAATCGACCAGCGCGGCGCAAATCGGGAAGACGTCATTCAGTATCTGTTCCTCGCAGTGTTTGTCTACACCACCGCTCATACCAGGGAGAAGCAAGAAATAGAAAGCATTCAAAGCAGCCGCAATCCTCGATGGAATTTGTTCGTAAGGTGCTTCATCAAAACCACTTTTCTTTGGCGCTTTGGTAACCCTGCGCCCCATCCGCACCAAAACCGATGGGGCGAAGGAGTCATTGCCTCCGGCAATTTCGTCTGCTCGCAACTTTACGAGTGTTTCCATGCTGTGCATATCTCGGCCAAAGAAATGCGCTCGGGTGTCCCGAAGCATCGGACCAGCACCACCTAGCGTCCTCAGAACAAAGTCTACTTGCCGCCGGTGGCATTTTGGAACGCTAATATCTGCACAAGCAATCTCTTCGTCCTGTTCACGGAACGGGATCTTTGCCTCCCTCGACACCTCCCTCAGTAAGTTTGCAATCGTGTGCCAAGTGCTTCGAACAACTGGGAATGTCATCTTGTTCAAAGTCGGATCGACCCAACCTGCTAAAGATACAGATTTCTTCAAAGAAGATTGCAATTCATTCCAATATTGGTCATCAACATCGTCGTATGCAGACGAGTCATTTCCGAGTGGACCGTCAATGTATCTTCGTACGTCTGTAAAGTCGCTCGATGAATTTTTGCTTTTCGATACATCAAAAACATCGTCAACATCAATAGAACAAGGACAATTGTATCCAACATGCTGGAACATCCGTCTCACAATCACTAARTCTGTGGATTGGCAATCGTCCGAGGACGTCGAKGACGATAAAGATGGCGCCAGCTGATGCGGCGATAGCATGATCGAAGCCGATCGTACCACGCTCTCATCGTCGTCTATTTCTGGAACTTCGAATGCAAGCAACGTCACCGAACATCGTCGGAGGCATTCGTAGCAATCGCTCAAASAGCTTTTTTCGTYGCGTGTTTTTGGGTTGCCGACGGCCTTGTTGGCGACAGTTTTGGTCGCGAACAGGAGACGCATGGTTTCGAGAGTGTTGGCAAGGATTTTTAAAAGGGTTGGTAGTGCGACGTTTCTTCGAAGATCATTTGTTTTGTCGTCATTGGYATTGCGTCCCTCGACATCATACCTCGCGCTAACGGTTAGAAGCGTCACATCGGTGGAAAAAATCTTGATTGCCCTTTGAAGAGTTTGCTGTTGTAGAGAAAATGAAGGAATCACTGGTGTCRACGGGAGGGTGAGGGAAAGACCAATCCCTTTCGGATCATCAGGAAGAGTTGCCAATCTGGACAATATCTTCGAGAAAATCAATTCGTAGTTTTCCAGCAYATATGTGCAATCGGGATGGAACGCAGGRCTTGCATCGGAACCTGTCGAATGGAACACGATAGGACGTACGGATTCTTCGTACCCACGAATCCATTCTAAAATCACACCTGCAATTCCTTCATCGTTGCAAGGAGCTTTATCCAGTGTTAGCAATCGATCTAACCAGAATTGGACTATCGGTGAGGCTGCAGAATCATCTAGCTGTTGTTGTTCCACGTCGTCTGCATCTTCGGACAACACTTGTATGTCTGTTTGTGAACGTTCATCGGAACTAGAGTAATACGACTCTGCAAAAATTTTGACGTGAATATTTTGGCGAAAATGGGCGACGAGCTGTTTCAGTATTTCTCTGGTGTTGAGTGGCGTTGTGTCGATCTTTTTGCCTTTCTCGGTACGGGTTGCGTCTAACATCGTTTTTGTCAGTTTTTTTCGTTGGATCATTGATGGCGTGATCGATTGATCGATTCGTTCACACTCGGCCACTAAAGAAATGCAACAATAAGATACTACAGATTGGTTGTACAAGCTGCTGAAAGTTATCCTKTCTTACACACCAACTTGTGTCTTCCTCCTGCGTTGTTGGCTCGTCTCACCCAAAATCCAATTCGCCGTGTTCAGATCCKGTTTGAAATGTACCGTATTCATTTATTCACAATCGACTATGTTGCACAAAGATAACCAATCTATTGGCTAATCACGCTTCATTCATTCGATTCCGGCCCAAACCGTCATCAGATATTATTGAAGGTGTTTTAACACTTGTTCGGACATACACTGTGCAGGTATTGTTACTCCAAGTGTATTGCGTATTGAATAACGAACTACTAGTAATAWCGTTGTTGTGAAATGCGATCTCTGATGGTGTTTYAACGAAAGATTTTTATGGAGCTGTCCACTGCCATCCACTCTGAGTATGAGTATGAGTCACAKKGKTCATCTCAACAAGTACTATTCATGACCCAGCTCAGCTTCTTCCAATCATCATTGCCAGGGCTCTTCACCCAAGTGCACCGAAATGTAAACTGCAGTTGGATGTCTGGCCTTGCCCTTTTTGCAGCTGTTGTTTGATGGTGGGAGACTTTGAGGATATCATCAATGTGCCAGAGAATGGTGCCGCATTCTTGCTTGCTAGTACTACTAGTAGTACTAGTACTACTAATTGTTAATCAACTACTTATTCATGACACACCAGTTGTAGTAGTAGGGATTCACCTTACTAAATGGTGAGATCTGTGCTTGATTTTATTCAGAACAGGAGCCCTGCATTGAGGGTCCTGTTGTAGTATACTAGTATTGCTTCCTCCCCTTGTGCTCTGCAATTAAGATCCACCTCCATCAGCCACAGATGGGTTTTCCCACTCTTACTGTCTGTCTGTACTACTAGTAGGAATGTCCTGGAAATACTATTGGCTGTGGCAACATCCTGTCCTTCACCAGTATCTATCATGCAGAAAAGGAACAGTCCTTGTACTGACAAGGTAGGGGGTGCTGTGTCCTCTATAGTATTTACACAGGTCCACTGTTTCCTCCCACCATCAGCACATCCTTGCCCCTTGATTTTGCCACATCTCTACTTCAAGAACATGAAATATGTAAGAGCTTTTGCCTTGTTCTGTTCTGGGGTGGGGTGGGGTCCCTTGCTGAGATCGGCTCAACGGGTTCTCTATCATGTAGCTTCTGCAGCTTAGTTTTAACCACAACATCTGGTCCAAAGATCTTTTCTGCAGCTTGTTTATCCTTGYCATGTGTTACTGGGCAGTTTGGTATTAGGTTACAAGCCAAACCACCTCTTTGGTAGAAATATTGAGCATCTCCTGCATCTTCTGAGCTTTCTCTGCTCTTCATTAATCTAGTGGGGAGTGTGAGCCTAAATCACGAGTAGATAGTGAATAAGCTCACTCTTTATTGTAAACACGTAGTTATACAGCACTAAAGAGCACACATACATTTTGCAGGTTATGAGCAATATAGTGAATCCTCTATATGATCTACTATATAATAGTAGATTTGACTCATTTGAGTCTTTAGATTCTGCAAGTGCGGGGTGGTGTGAGCCTAAATCACAAGTAGATAGTGAATAAGCTCACTCTTTATTGTAAACACGTACTAGTTATACGGCACTAAAGTGCACACGTACATTTTGCAGGGAGTACTTTTCCTTGTTTACTTCCAGTGTGTTGATGGATAGTTTTACAAAGAGTGTTGAATGTACATCCAGTGCTGCTATTTTTTGTAAGCGGCTCTATATAGCCCCTTTGTCACCTGCTTAAACTTGTGATACTTTGTCCCAGAATGGTTGTACATCCAGAATACATTGTCAAGTGCACTGTCAAAGGTCACCCATTGAGTATTCATAATTTTGGACAATGAGAGAATGTTAGCTATTCCTTGCTTGTGGTASCACACAGTTCCCACTCCTGAAAAAAACYTGACTGTCTTRRTGGCAAAATATTTAAATTGTACAAGTAGATAGTACATTTTTTTCTCCACCACCAACTCTATATGATACATTGTCTTTTTGGCCTCTTTGATATTCCTAAGCAGTGCTGGGTTGCTGGATTGCTGGGTTTCAGATAACATTCACTGTTAATTGATTATCAAGGAGCAGCCAGTTGATGTCAACCTTGCCCCTCACCTGACTGGGGATGCTGTTGTAGTTGACATTGCCCCTAGCCTGTTTGAACAAGAAGCTCTGGCATTCAACTGTGGTCAGTGGGAGTACTGTTCCTTTTTTACAAAAGGCCATTTCATAGTTTGGCTTGTCCTTGGCAAAGGTGACTGATGTGCCCAGGTTGACATTGACTATGAATGTAGTCTTACTCTTGTCAACAATTGACCCAATATGTTCCTTGTCTTCTGCACTGTTGCTTTGTTGTCCAGAATTTCCTTTGTTTCCAGACTCCTGTATTGCTGGTAAGCTTTTGCATCTATTTGCTTGTTTGCATATATTATCATATGAGTAGTGTCCTGTCTTACCACACCAATAGCATTTCACTGTGCTTTGGTCCCTTTGTCCTCTTTGTGTAGTATTGTTATTGTATTGTGCAAACATGAATCCGTCACTGCTGGGATGGTGTGTGGCTCAGTTCTTGTCAGWAGTTGACCTGCAGGTTCTGTGCCTCTGCTAGGAAGGTCTCACAGCAATAGTAGTTATCGYGCTTCATTAAAAAGTCATTCTCTAGCTTCTGCTTTAAATTGGCATAGCGGCTGTGTTTGGCATTCTCAAGTTACAGTGTTGCCTGCATGATAAGGTCACTGCTGGCTTTTTTTAGCCTTCTTGCCCTCTTTGTTGTCTTCTAGGCTTGTACTAGGATCCCTTTCATAAATTTTATCAATAATGATGTACTGGTATATTCCATTGATATACATGTTCCCCTCCAGACAGTTGCTGCTGTTGCAAACCATTCCATCTCCATAGTACTAATTGGGTCACCTTGTGTTGTAGTAGTCTTCTACATGATTGAAATCATAGCTTGGATGGCAGCAAGTGATTGGAATTGTTGAGCTCCATAGCTGTAACAGATCTTGTTTATGATGATCAGTAACCATATGGCTTCTGAATTGTCCTCCACTTATTGATAGTTCTCATCCGCACTGATTGTCTACAGCATAGCATTCTTGCTGGTGCATTACTGCTATCTGGTGTGTATGCTACTACCACCAGTAGTAGTAGTACTTTACATCTTTTTCATGCCATTGTCATATTTCAACAGTTATAGTATGCCTCTTGGCCAGCTCCTTGGTCACAATGAGCTCAATCTCATCCATAGCTTGAATATCTGCTGGTGACATGTTGGCAAATGCTGGACTGTTTGCTTTGATGATGTTGAGGACACTACTAGCCACCATATCAACATAGGCCAAACGGACCTCCTCAGCTCTGGTGCATGTTCTCCTAGGATACTCCACCAATTCTTTCTTGGTCAGCATAGTGTATCTGACAGCTTGTGTTGTCCCACTTCTAAAATGTGACTGGTCAGCTGGTCACATCTCCCTTTAAATGAGGTTTTGGTTTATTCTTGGTGGTGGTCTTCTCAGGGATCCTTCTTCGTCTTTGTTGGTTCTTATTGTTGTTCCTTCTTTTTCTAGTAGTATTGCTGCCTGCATGGTGTCTGTRCATGTTCTTCGGCAGGGATGGGTTGGTTCATGATTGTCGCACAGGTGGTGAGCTGGTCTCGATCACCCTCTGCACAGCTTGTTTTCCACCATTGCAACAGCAGTGTCTTCTTTTGCTAGCCAATTTCATTTGCGTCTTATGTCTGGGTCGAAACACTAACCCTAATGTGAATGCGATGGCTTGTACAGTACTAGAAGTACTAAGTAACCTCKTGAAAGCGCAACGGAGACCATGCTCGAGAAGAAAAGATTCACGGTGTATCTGCAGAAGCTCATATTTATCGCTAGATTCCTGTGAGCAGGAGTGGAAAGCCGACAAGCCGACACGGTTCATAGCCACCGACAATCGAAAAACTACCGACCATGCCAAATCCTGTGTTAGTTGCCGCCGTGGAGGGAGGAGGGACTTCCTTTGTTGTAGCGGTCGCCGAGATCAATATGCAGAGCAACAACACACAGATTCTCCATCGGGCCGAAATCGATAGCAGTCACGATGACCCAAATCGCACCCTGGAAGAATGCGCTTCGTTCTTTCGAAATCACAAAAACATCAGCGAGGATGGCTATCGTGCACTCGGGGTAGCTATGTTTGGACCTCTCGGTTGCAACGCCGAACGCAAGGAGCACTACGGCAGGATATTGCCAACGACGCCCAAAAAGAGCTGGAGAGGCGTCGACATTTTGACTCCGTTGGTCAAAGCCTGCGAGTCAGAAGGCGAACGTGGGAGAAAAATAGCCGTGAAGATTGATACGGAYGTCAATGCTCCGGCGGTGGCAGAGTACCTAGCAATCAAAGCAGATCCGACTGCAACGTCGAATCCTATATCCTCTCTGGCCTACGTGACGATAGGAACAGGGGTAGGGGTCGGATTGGTCATACACGGGCAGCCCATACACGGAAAAATGCACCCCGAGGGAGGCCACGTTCCAGTGCAGCCCCTTGAGGGAGATAACTTTACGGGATACTCCTGGGGGGCCAACAGCAAGAATCCCTTCCGCGGAAAACACACCGTCGAAAGCATGACCTCGAGTGTGGCCCTTGCGGAACGTTTGGAACAACTCCAGGGCGAAGAAGGAAACTCGTCCACTAACCAGCAGAATCTGAACCGATCTTGTCTTGCCGATCTCAAAGACGATGACCACGAGGTGTGGAGCCATGCCGCAAACGCCCTGGCCAACTTGTGCGTGACACTGGCATTGGTAACGTCAGTAGAAAAAATCGTCTTGGGYGGTGGAGTAATGAACCGAAACGGATTGATCGAAAAGGTTCGCCAACAAACCCGGTTTCTCTTGAACGGTTACCTGGGAGACCTGACGGACGCGGATCTTTCGGAATGGATTACATCGAGTAGCTACGGTTCCGACGTAGGGCTCATGGGGGCACTGGTATTGGCCCAGCAAGCCATTGCCGAAGAAGCCGAAAGAGAAAAGGCCACCGTGGTCCCAATCAAGAAATTGAAACAGATTGCGTACGGTGCTGGATTGTGGCATGGCTTTGGACTGGGTCTTTCGGCAGCATATATTGGAATTTGTCTATGGGCTCGTTCTGGAAAGTCTTCAAGTCGTCGATAAGCCATATTGAACTAAGCGAAATTTAGAGTGAAACAAAACGTCAAATGTCATTATACTGGATTGTCTTGTGTGGTAGGAATTCCTTGGGAACTTAGACTTTTTCTATAGCAACCATTTCTTTGCACTTTGATACCAGCTATTGAAACCTCGMCCTTCATTTCACGATTTTTAGCCCTTTGGGATTTTTTTATGGAAATAAACCATCATCATACGACACAACAACATTATAGAGTTATAACTAGTATTTAATTTAGTTGTAAACACCACAATCAAAGAAGGCGACTTTGAGTCTCAGATCGGCAGGAAGATATATAAATTAGTAAACAAGAATTCCTCTATGAGATCCGATTCAATCACCTGAGTAGGAGAATCCCGAACATTGCCAACCCCACCGTTGCCGCCGATGCGACGGTGATCGCGAATCGGCTCTTCGAACACAGCCACCGACGGTTGGCTCGTTCCATCAAGCCATTCCATAATCGTACTTGCGAAAGCGCGAGAACAATCTTCAGCGCATGGATTTGAATATAGGCAACAATTGCCGGTGCCATCGTCGTTTCAGCCAGTTTTGTTACGGCCGGTTTCAATATTTGCCCTGCTGCCATTAAGTGCTGTGTTTGTGGCGGAGTAATTCTTAGTAGTGCGAACAGCACGGATCGAAACAAACGATACACGGCATATGCTGGACCATAGGCGTTTCGCAACATGACAATGTCTCGGATTTGTTGAAACTTCCACATGGCGAGAGCAGAATATAGGCAGTCTACCAACACGTATCCCAGTATGAATGCTGGGCCATGCCTTCGTGCGAGTGATTGAATACGGCGTCGAAGACCTGTGTTGTCGGAACYAGTGCCATTTCCTGCGTCAGTACCGACACCATTCGACTGTTTGCCGTTGTTGTTGCCACCGATTTGCCCAAGCGTCCAGAGATTTGGCATCACCATCCAGTCCCCGTCGGGCCTATCAGTCCTTTTGAATCGTGGACCCCATGCACCGTAGCTCATCTTTTGCTCTCGTTCCCTTTCCATCTTTCGGATAGCGGCGTACTCCGCTCGACTCATGCCAGATGGAACATAACCTGATGTCTTCGAATTCGTCGCAGCAGAATTATTGGAATCGCCACCATCATTCCGCCGTCCACTGCGTTGGAAAAAGTTGTATCCAGGAGGTATTAAGATCTTCTTTTCGGCATTATTGTTGTCGACCCCATCGCCATTCATCTGTCTTCGGAATTTCGTCGACAGGCACAGCGAAGAGGCGCTGGAACAGGAATGGCGCAACTGCCATCCTGTTGCGGTTGTAGACAGTGAAAAGGGATGCACTTCCTGAAATGGATTGAAGATTATGAATGACAACAGCAAAATGATAATATTCATCTCTTTCACGTTTCTTACACGGAATGTATTGCAATATGTTCTGTTTTTTCTGGTCCACATCTTCACAGAATTTCAATTTCATGAATCGGTGAAGATATCTCAACTTTGATTTATTCGAACCCTAGATTAGCGTTGAAAGCTTCGACCTTCTTGAGACCATCCACGGTTCGACTTGTGTTTCTCGATGACTAACTTTACGTTATCGGAGGGTACAAGACTATCATACCGTCGTCGACAGAAGAGTTCTGTTCTGACATGGGTATCTTACGAATAGGAGGCAGCAGATGCAATTTTACCGAGGAACGGGGAGAACGATGATGCCTTCCATTATTAATTAAGGTACAACGTACGACTATGTCTTCGAAACCCATTTCTTTGTTTTTTTTAGCACGAAATTTATGGCGATCATCTTTCATCTTCAATCTTTGCTTGTTGGTTGTGACACGTCACGAAATCTGGCCCAGAAACTGCCATTACCATTTTAGTGCTAGTAGTACGAGTACCGTACAGTACTRCTTCGTACTACTGAAGAAGTACTTCTTAATAAAAACTGTGCGTGCTACTAGTARAGGACCTGTTTAGAACTTCCGTGTTAGGCTTGGAAGCAAAGAAGACAGGAAACCCTTGAGGATTCCATTGACATGCTCATGGACAGTAGTACTTCTCTGGTGGTCACCCCTACTAGAATGAAAAGCTGCCACCAGTACTTGCACTACTAGTAGTAGTAGTACTAGTAGTAGTAGTACTAGTAGCTAGTAGTAGTAGGAAACCGCCAGCAGCAGCAGGGCTTCTTCTTCTTGGTGGTGGTGGTGGCTCACAGCAGCAATGCCGCCCCATAACCTGAACGGAACAGTTCTTTCTACAGAGGAGGTCTGCAACAGCAACCTCTAACTGAGATTCAACCTCCAGCTTTACCATCTCCTCCTGCAGAGGAGATGTCATGGCTGTAGTAGTGAACACCACTCAACCATCAAACATCATGCCACTATAGTAGTACAATGTTGAAGGGGAGGAGGCCTGATTGTCCAACAGCACAACATCACCATTTTCTGCAAAAGAATGGCACCACCAACTCTGTACTGAAGACTTTAAGTTGAGTCTCATGACTGATGAAACACTTATCCCAACCTATCAGCAGCTGCAACCTGTCCCAGGAAGTTACTAATAGCAACAAGAATGAGGAACAAACTGTGCTGCCCACCACCAGCACAATCTCAGAGGTGACATCACTGCGCATTCTTGCTTCTGCTGGTGGAAACACAGCACCACTRGTGCTGTCTTTGACATTTGTATTATTGACACTACTAATTCCTTGTGCAACAAACACAGTACCACCGGGGGGGGCTTAGTCAGAGTCCCTCCTAGGACTGGAGCAACCTGCACCCTATACACTAGTACATACTACTACTATATACTACAAAGTAGTACATATTACATACTACATACTACATACTACTGCATACTATAATACCTACACAAGGTACGAGAGTACTGACAAGCATCAAGAATAGCTTTCATCATGATTGCGATTGTGACATGATATGTCACTAGTAGATCAGAATTGTTAGAACACCGATTACATACCAACAAGATCTTCATGGGATAGGATATGTCTAAAATGCTTGACGTCACCCCCAACACAAGATAGCATGTGAAAAGATTGTTGACACTTTAAATACCAAATAAGATTATAATTCATTTTCAATACTAGTAGTACCCTTTTAATCCTACTTCTTGCACCTACTACTACAGTAGGAAAGAGGGATCCATCATCAGCAGTGTTTCAGTTCCAGGAGAAGGCTAGTAAAAATCAGTACAAGCAACAACACCTGTTTTCAGGCTCACTGTCSCTTCATTCCACTTGTTTATTTGATTAATGGGGTGTAATAGGGATTTGAGGCAACTGCAGCTCAAAAGCAGCTTGCCTCCTCTAGGCTGGCCTCCTCAAACAAGTAGGGAAAGCACTAGTACTCACAGGTATGTGGCCTTGTTAGGTCAGGATTTGGTTTTAATTTTGTTGTGAGGGCCACAAGCAGGCAGATGCTGGTGAGGAACCTGCTGCAATGCCTGTTTAAAATTCAATCAGCCCCTTGATTGGATTTCACACCACTCACCAGGTGTTCTTCACCGGGTCTACTACTCAGAGTACTACTACTACTAGCTACTACTAGCTACTACTACTATTACTACTACTATTACTACTACTATTACTATTACTACTACTACTACTACTACTACTAGTACTAGTACTACTACTACTAAGCAATAGTTCAAACTTGTGGAGCTTGCTTCTTGTTTTCCCTCTCTGTTTTTGATTGTAGTTTCATGCACTACAGTTGTGTGGTGCACTTGACAACAACAAAACTTTTGTACTCTACTACCCAATATCATTGTCAAATACCACCTGTGACAAGTGCAGGGAACCCACCAGCACTGAGCACTGAGCACTACTGAGCACTACTGAGCACTACTGAGCACTGAACAGCACCCAGCACCACCCAGCACCCAGCACTCGCCCCCAACATTGAGTGCTGAGTACTGAGCACTGGGGAGCACTCAGGAGCAATCAGGAGCACTAGGGAGCACTGGGGAGCATTATGGAGGAGGAGGAGGAGCACTGAGCACCACTGAACACCCCCAGCAGCAGAGGAAGGAGTCCCCCACCATCATCAGTACAAAAACACTGATCCGAAACTTCTCCATAATATCAAAMAAAAAGCATCTTCACTCTGCAAAGTGTCTTTTTCATTCATACCGAAAGGCTTACCGGTAGGTAGATAGACAGTTGATGCAATAACGATTGCCCTTGTACGGTACTCCCGATAAATTGCTGTTAGTACCGTTTGATACCGGTACGATGGGGGGTTCGTTCTTATCGGACTTGTGATTCAAAAAAACAATTGTTTTGTTTCATAACTCCCTCATACTCGAACGCAACCTCTTACCATTGCTGTTGTCTTAAAGCAATTGAACAATACATACACGAAAGGGGAACACTTCAGCGAGGCGGAGGACGGTTATGAAAATACCTCGAGTGTGAGAAGGGCTCTCAACTACTGCACAAACATTTATGACCGACGGACGCAACATAATAGGATAATACGAAAGAGATGAATCGTAACGAGTATAAAAATCGACAAGCCCTGTTTTCTAGGAAGACGAAGAAAACCAAAAGCAGCAGCACCGCTTCGGAAGCTCAGAGAATACAAAAGTCCTTATTGAAAACGCAGAACTTGCTCAAGAACGAGCTGAATCGGGTGTCGAATATTTCAACCGCGATCGACGAAGATGGGGATATYCTCCAACAAACAATGGACCACCACAAATCGTTGAATACCAAGAACGCCCAGCAAGCTCTGACGGCACTGCAACGGGCACAGGCGCATGAACAAAGGGTTTTGAATGCCTCGATTTTTGTATTCGGGACCGTCGTGTTCTACATCATGTGGAGTCGCGTTCTAATAAAATTCGATTTTATATCTGTTGTACTCGATTGGGTAGTTTAGAGGGTATTGGAGAATTAATGGTTTGGCATGGACCAATTCCGAAGTCTACAATATAGCATATTAAAACAAAATGGGATTGATTTCATTTGAGAACTACTTTCAACATCGTAGTTGACGACCAGTTTTCTTAGGATCGTTCATTGTACGATTAATGTTCGAAGTTGTCTTTCAAAAAACAAAGTCCTTTGTTTACTCCAAGGTTTCGTATTTCGGATATTTGACTCCGGGGTAATCCGAGTCGTATTGATTGGTAGGCATTCCCAAGGCTCGTCGAAGGGGGACAACCGTTACTGGCAAAGTGACTCCGACCGTAAATAGAAAGCAAGACATTGCAGGAATTGGGTGGCGATGGATGAATCCTCTGGCCCATCCTTTCGGCATGGAGCCTTGGAGAATTCCAACACAGCCAACAAGAGTTGACAGCACCCCGATTTCGTGACCTTCCCACCGTACCATTATTTCGTTTATCGATATGGACAGAAACCTGAACAAGCTGTGCAMTTAAATAGAACCGAACAAAAGATGAGAGAAAATACAGATGAGCAAGCGCAGCGGATAGTGATGCAACTGTTGTTTTCAGTCAAGGACATCACGTTTGTTATAGCCCTCTAACTTGTTYCAAWCCGGCCCAGAGCGCATCACAAATACACACTCCTTGCCTCCGTCGGTTTCCCATGGAATTAATCACTTCGTAAAGGTAGTACACATACCTATTCAACTACTTGTTGATGACAAAGTACAACGCACGAGTCTACTGCAGAGAGCTTTGTTCCGATGGTTCTTCGTCGGGGGAGTTTAGTGTTGTTAACGACAACATGAACTTCGGCTGCGCATTAACAACCCTCTTATGCGCGGCAGCGAGTTCGAGTGCGAGTGTCTCGTCCCCTACGTTACCAAGTGTATGATACAGTACCGTACCAGGAACGTCGACAGGAAGGCCGTTACGTACGAGTACGTACTGTACTCAATGGTATCTCGTACAGTACTTCGGACTCTGCGTACCGTATCGTAGGTCTTCTGCTTTTTCACATTTGGGGGAGCTTCGCCGAAAGAGTGCTTTTAGGTACAAAATTTCTAATCAGAGCTCGGACCTCCATTGGCTTGGCCCTTCTCTACTCAAAATGCCTGATTCCCCCTAATGTTAAAAACAAAACAAAAAATAATAATGGTACATTACCTGTACCGATACTATGGAACGATACTTTGTATTGTTYATTTTCATTTGCAGATTTTTGTTTTTTAAGTCTTCGGACACTCGAACGTTATTTCGCATTCGCGTAACTAGTACTATCACGTGTGAAGAAACAGATAGCGTAAATTAGTGCTGTGCGTGTGTATCTAAAGGATTTTGTGCTTCCGAAGGGTTACAATCTGCTTACTCGAGTAGCAGAGGCATTAACAGTAACGAGTACAAACCGAGCACGAATTGCAGCAGTGGTATCACGGCATCTTTAAATAAAGCTATCTGCTGACACTGTAGCAAAAACAGCGGCGCAAACGAACGCACAAAAGCACTTCCATGAGTGAAGCTGAAAGTGATTCCAAGTTGGCAGCCGCCAACACCATCGATAACAGTGGTGCTGAAAACGTGTCAGGTGAAGATAGAGACTTGGTGGAAAGAGTAGTCGCAAAAAATGAATCCTCTGTTGGTGAGAACGTCTCTGTCCTCGGCTCGACGGATCAGAAGTTGGATTGGGTTTTGACAAACTACGACAAGAAAAATTCCGAGCCCCAGTCACTCGAAGAAGAACTCAAGCGCCTCCAGGCTCTTCGTTCATATCTGCTACTTGACAGCGAGCGAGAGGAGCAATTCGAACGACTAACTGCTCTTGCGAGTCGTGTTATGGATGTCCCGATTGCCTTAGTGAGTTTGGTCGATCTTGGTAGACAATGGTTCATGTCAAATCGCGGTCTGGGTGATGTCAGAGAGACACCCCGAAGTTCCGCCTTTTGCAGTCACGCCATTCTTAGCAAGAATGAAATACTTATCATCAAGGACGCAAAAAAAGATCCTAGATTTGTCAAAAATCCTTTGGTTACGGGACCTCCCTTCATCCGATTTTATGCGGGAGCTCCCTTGGAAACACCAGAGGGATACAAACTCGGGACCTTTTGTATCATTGACACTAAGCCATGGCCCGACGGATTGGACTTAGATGGCAAACAAAATCTGCGGGAGTTTGCAGGGCTAGCTGTCGAAGTCATGATCTCGAGGAAGAAGCGCCGAGAACGCGAAGAGGAAAAAAACTCACAGATGATTGCCTGTGCGGCTCATGATCTATTGACACCACTCTCSGGAATCGAGTTGAGCTTGCACTTACTCAAGGAAGACGAGGACTTCCAATCGAAGATAGCTCGGAAGCACAAAGGGAAAATGATGAAAGTGGAAACTTGCTCTGGAATCATTCAGGAGATTTGCCATAGTGTTCGTACAACTTACGCAGAGACAAAGAGCTCCTTTGAACAGTCCCTGATGACGGCAAAACAGGAACGAGTGAAGATAAGCACTGTTATCGATAAGCTCTACACAGCGATTGAACCGCTGAAAACAGATGTGTTGRTCACAATCAAGGCCGATCCAGACTTATCTAAAGAAATCATTTCTGATCCATCGAAACTCWTCCGGTGCGCACTGAACTACTTAGTAATTGCATGCAAACGTACCAAGAAAGGGCAGATTACCTTGACTCTATTCTCGAAGGAAAAGCCTGGTACCGATAAAAAATCTATTCTTTTTGTAAAATGCGAGGATACCGCCCCTGCAATTGACGTAGATGTCTACGAACATTTGTTCAGACCGCCTTCGAATGATGTCGCTCTTTTTGAAGAGTCGAAATATGTTGACAGCGAAAAGAGAGAGCAGAATTTGGATCTTTGCCTGTTTTCAGTGGCGAGCGARATGAATGTGATTGGCGGAGAATATGGCTTTCGACCCAGGTCTGACGAAGATGACAATGGTTGCGAAGCTTATGATAAAGAGATTGGAAGTGTTACTGGCTCAGTTTTCTGGTTTTGTGTTCCGTGTATGGAATTGGAAGACGATCCTAATGCTGAATCTGAAGAAGACGATAATAAACAATCTTCAGTGTCCGAAGATGATGYCATAGCGGTTGAAAAATCAGTGAAGGATGATTTAAGGTCRGAAGACGATTCAAAAGTGACAAGAAAAAGACGCGCGCTTGTGATTGAAGATTCAGCTATCATTCGAACCATGCTGTGCAAGATTCTTGCAAAACTTGGTTTTGAGGTGTCCGAGGCAGAGAATGGGATGCAGGGGCTGGAAAAATTGAAGAGTACATTGTACGATTTGACTCTCATTGACTTTTTGATGCCAATCATGGATGGATTGGATTGCATGCAGCAATATCGGAATTGGGAARGCTACCACAGACCGTGGATGACACAGCGAATAATTGGGATTTCAGCACATGCAACACAAGAAGATGTAGAGAAGGGACTGAAAATCGGAATGGACGATTATAGAGCGAAGCCAATCACTGCCAAGGTCCTTTCAGATCTCATCAAATGCGACCAACAAGTAGAAACGAGCCGTCGTCTGGACGAGTTAGAACGCCGTGAAGCCTTGATCAAGAATGCCGACAAACCAAGCGAGGACACTGAAACAAAGAAAAAGAAACACGAAATTGACGGGAGAGCTTGCACTCTGTTGATGATTTCGCCGAGAAGCGAAGAAGAGCACACGAAACAGATACAAGAAGTGGTCAAGAGTTGTGGGTGGCAGACCACAACGGCGTCTACAGAACGCGAAGCTTTAGTTTGGTTAAAGATGAGAACGTGGGATCTTGTGCTTGTTGATGAGACGCTGGGTCCAGCAATCGGCGATTTCAGAGAATGGGAATCAAAAAAGCGACAAAATCTTCAAGAGCGAATAACACTGATGATGGAAAAAGTGGATGAATTAAAGGGTGAACCCCCGAAAGGTTTGGATGCACTTGCCGGCAAACCCATGGCCTTGACTGCGGTGGAAAGTTTGCTAGAGAGGACGTACTTGCATCTCGCTGGAACTCGAGGGAAATAAGTTTGACAACAAAATGTGATAGGTCTAGGTATTTTTGTTAGATGATCGCTTCAATAATACAGTAACCTGTTTTGATGCGATAGGTTCTCTACTTTTTAATACCATGATTGCTCTTGAAAGAATGCTTGAACGCTGTGGGTCCTAGATATGTTTCGATAGCTTATGGAACGCAAAACAAGGAATMTCCTATATTTTTGTGGAAAAAATTATACCAGCCCTCAATGAGACCGGTACGGAACAATATTCCTGGCCTTCATAGTGCCGCTCCTGGTTCACAAGAATGTACATGATGTTTTCTTACATTCTACAGGAATAGCCCTAGCGTCATAAATAATAAACAGAAGAGGCAGTGCTGTGAATACTGTTGAAATCCAAATTTTGAAATCTGAAATACCACCACGATTGTGTACAACACGCAACTGTAGAGTCCATACGAATGCGGAATGACCACGAGTTGCATCCAGAGCCCTACAGCAGGAATAGCGTATCGAAGAACATCCGAAGGTGTAGCATCTTGTACAGGGAGGAATCTTCTCTCTTCCACAGCCGCATSCCCTTTCTTGACATCTTCTAGAAAAGATAAGGAAGACCAAAGAAAGTTTACAAGCATCGCCCCTAGAAACATGTCGACACTGTAGTGAAAGCCCTCGTAAATTTCGACAAAATAATCCAATGTAACGGACATCCATATTGCAGTTGTGAACAAGGGTTTTCCAACAATACTAGTTATTACACATGCAATGGTGGAAGTCACGGTTGCATGACCCGAAATAATTAGATCGTTGCAACCCCCATCAATTTGAGGAATCAATCCGACCTTGAGCCAGGAATACCAATCCTTGGGGGGCATGGGAAAGTGGCTGAAGAAACATTGAGGATTTTGACTTGGAAGAACGGTGATGAGAAAGCTAAATGTTCGGATGGAGCGTGCCGCAGCAAGCGTCAAAACACCTCGCATTGCCATGGACCACAAATTTCGTTGCATAGAGGGTCCCTGTAGCTCAATGGCTACCAAAGAAAGGGCAAGTCCCGACACGAGAATTGCCTCGACGTTGATAATGTTTCGGACCTTGACAACGTCTCGTTTCGTGATATTCAAAAGCTCGTGGAATAGATACTGGAGTGAAATCTGTCCGTTGTCTTGGAGGGGAGTAGGAAGTGTGCTCAGGTTTTGACTCGGCTTGTAGGTTGCCGAAACGACCCAGATAAAAAAGTTTTCCGTCAAGAGAACAGCAATTACTAAAAATACTGAGAATACAGCCTTGAGCTGACCAGACATTTCTTTTTTTTTGGGTTGCGACTGATTGCCCTTCGTGTCTGTCCCAGTATCACTTTTGTTCTTGGCCTTCTCTTCCTCTATTGGTCTAGAAGCCAGTCCAAATAGTACAATTCCAGTAGCCGCCATGGCGTAACTGATAAAGATAGGAAGCTGACTAGCAAATACTGTCGCTGCCACCGTAAGAGGAATATATCTCTGGTGCGGCAAATCTTTCGTTGGATTTCCMGAGATTCCCATACCCACCGCCAATGTGAGCAGCATAGGAAGAGTCGCAACAAAGGCTGACACGATGACCGTCAAAAGGTGGCCGACTGATCGAATCCCTGACTTCCTRATAACAGCCAGTTGTACTGTGACTTCCAGAACAGCCAAACCGAGGAAAACTATGGACCGAGGGGGATTCGGCAAAAAACCACTGCCCAAATGGCCATCCCCTGTTTTCATGCTCCCCTCTCGACCGTCTTTGTCCGAAGGAGACGACGGCGGTGACGAGGATGATTCGGCCTTGGTAGTTCCAGCGGCGTGCCGACGGTGCAACGGCATCATCGGAGCAACACGGGTTGTGTCCCACAAGTTATAAACTGGAAAGCTACCGTATGTAACAACTTTCTGTCAATTGATGGAATAGACCGAGTGTGATGGATGTTGTGCGCTTCCAGAAAGACTACGACTCGCGTTACTACTTTCGTCTCCAATAGCGGAGAGAAAAAAAAATTCCGAGACGGCACTGAATTTTGGTGCCGTTAGGATTACAATTGGGTATTGCTAGGGGTCTACGTATTACTACTACTGTGATGCTTGAATAGTCTGCTTAGACCGATGGGTCATTCCTGTTATTCTAAATTCTAAATATCTAAAGACCCTAAATCTCCAATCTCCTTATATATGGATCTAGAGTTTTTAGAATAATGGGAATCAAATTTCAAGGGACAGACAGCATGGAATGCTGGCCCGTTGCCAGTCTTTGTTGTTGTTGTTTTGGGAATTAAAAGTCTCAACTAGTACTACTAGTACTACTAGTACTAGTAGTACTAGTACTACTAGTAGTAGCAGCAGCAGCAGCAGCAGCAGCAGTAGGACTAGGAGTAGTAGTAGCACTAGCACTAGCAATAGCAATAGCAATAGCAATAGCAATAGCAATAGCAATAGGGAAGCAAAATCCTTGAGACAGATGTTGGAACAGGGGATGGGGATGATTTGAGGACAGTTTTCAAGAATCAAAGAATGGAGGTTTTTGGAAGAGCACGGAGAGGCAGAGGATGATCACTGTGAACTTGCTGATCAACTTATCACTTCCAGTGCAGCACCATAGGACACAACCAGATCTTTTCAGTCTTCATGATGAAGACACTTCCAGTTACTACCAAGAAGAAGGTGTCATACCAAAAAAGAGGACCTTCAAGGAGGAGGATTCTTCCATGTAGGATACAGACTATTGCTAGATGCAAACAACTTGTTTTGAGAGTRAATCCCATGGTTGACTGGTCACAGTCCCACAACAGACACTTTGCAACTCAATAGTAGACAAAGCGCTCACTAAATTAGGCCACTAATTGTGTGAACTCAAAATTTAGCAACACAACTCCTTGATTCATTTSTCTTATTTCTGGTCTATCAGAGGGAACAGTGACAGATGCATTTCTCCAGCATGCTTCTATATGATGCATTGATCCCATTTTGTTCTCTTCCAATTGACCAAGAACAATTCATCCTGCAAGCAAGAAAACCCCAGCTAAAAATGGAGGATACTGCTACAAGCAAGAAGTAGGAAAACAAGCAAACTGAGCAACTCAAAACACCATATTTTCTAGTCAAAGAACTACACAAAGATGTA
>CAACVS010000114.1:446204-465061 GCA_900660405.1 Pseudo-nitzschia multistriata
AAATACTAGGATGTGTATCCAATTGAAGACAAACATGTATGATTTGACACCAGCCATAAAACAACTTCTTAACTCTTGACAAATAAAGTCTTCTTTGTTCCTCCTCTTGGACCTTTGCTCATCATAAGCATCCTCACCACCTGCTTCAGCCATCTCAATTTCTGCTCAATTAACCTACTTCTCAAACCACTTCCAGTGTTTAGATACAAACAAGAATGCTTTTCCTGCATACATTCTGGATCCAAGCAGTAGCACCTTGCTGAGAGGAGTCTGGAAGCTTGATTGTAGACACACTCACATGGGGCTAAAGTGGGTTGCACAGGAAGATAGATTCTGGCCAGCCTTGCAAGAATATGATAACTTGCCTGGTGCATTTTCCACCACTGGAGTGGATCATTGTAATCTATCTTACTTTGAATTTTCTTGACTAAGGMCAAGCACTCAGAACACATGTAAAGATCAAGTTTCACATTTACTAGCATGATCAATATTGACGTCTGTACCATTGTTAAATTGAATGCAATTACTATCCTCTTCAGCTTTTGCCTCTTCTTCCTCCATCAGCCAAAACATGTTCATGTCAGAATCATCAACACCAGTATCAACACCAGTATCAACACCAGTATCTCCTTCTTCAACTTGTTCCATGATGTTATTAGTTGCCTCCACAGCAGCCATTCCTCAGCTACAACAAGTCTCTTGGACTCAGACTCTTTCANGGATCCAAGCAGTAGCACCTTGCTGAGAGGAGTCTGGAAGCTTGATTGTAGACACACTCACATGGGGCTAAAGTGGGTTGCACAGGAAGATAGATTCTGGCCAGCCTTGCAAGAATATGATAACTTGCCTGGTGCATTTTCCACCACTGGAGTGGATCATTGTAATCTATCTTACTTTGAATTTTCTTGACTAAGGCCAAGCACTCAGAACACATGTAAAGATCAAGTTTCACATTTACTAGCATGATCAATATTGATGTCTGCACCATTGTTAAATTGAATGCAATTACTATCCTCTTCAGCTTTTGCCTCTTCTTCCTCCATCAGCCAAAACATGTTCATGTCAGAATCATCAACACCAGTATCGACACCAGTATCTCCTTCTTCAACTTGTTCCATGATGTTATTAGTTGCCTCCACAGCAGCCATTCCTCAGCTACAACAAGTCTCTTGGACTCAGACTCTTTCATCAGTTCCATTACTTTACTGTGAATATCTTTTTTGCTAAATCTTTGATGTGAATTCCTTTTTTGCCATTATCATCTTCTCCAATGGATACCAAGCTTTTGGTTCTTAAATCAAGGAAGGTAGGAATTGTCAGAATTGGATGGATCCCCTCCTGTCTGTTTCTATTGCCACAAATTGATTTGAGTACTTGTTATACTTCATAAACTACAGCATTGTCATCTTTCCAAGACTTCATGAAAKTTCCAGCCAGTTTGCCTCTACTAGTAGTAGGATCACCATTTTCATCACATTTGTGGATTAGTGCCCCGTCAGATGTTTTTCACTGCTCCTGACAACACACTTGCAGCACTGACATACTACTTGTCTCCCTCAAGGGCTCTCTGTGTTATTTTCAATGGCTCCATTACAAGCATGTTTCATTCAGATATTTCCAGTCATCACCTGTAAGTTTCTCTACTTTTTCTATGGTTGACTCTAAGATAAATCAGACAGTCAATTGCATCATATCTTGACCACCATCTTGTCACAACATCATCCTCAATGCCAACATGTTGCTTTCTTTTAAAGGTTTCAACCTCTAATTCCTGACCCCCCCTTATGACTCTTCTGTTGCTTCCACACAATAATTAAAGTGGTCAATGTGTGCTTTTGCTTTTTTGTAGCTCTCAGCATGAAGAACTCGACCAAATTTTTCTCTGGGTCTTTGGTATAAGCCTGCTTGCAAATGTTATGCATTTCATGGTAAGCACAATCAATAAGGTGGTGAGTACCCTTGTCTTCCAACAGCATCCCAAGAGAGGAGTTAATGTTTGCAGTTGTGTCAGTTGTTACTGCTGTAAAAAAGTACCTCCCAAAGGTTTTGTTTCCAATGTACTGAATTGAAGAAAGTTGCTACACAGAAASTTCACAGTCATCTGATCTTGATATTTCTACATCTCCTCAACAGTTGTCTTGGATGTTTTTTTGTGATGGTAGTGTGCACCCTACCCACTGGGTCAAGCAGTACATTCTATTATTCAACAAATTTATATTATATGTATGTATATATATACTACACACACATTTTTCTTCCTAATCTTTTTGAGTGACGGGCCTGACACTGCATTTTGCACTATTGATAAGAGACAAGAATATGGGCAAAAATACTACTAATACTTGTATTTTGAGTGTACWGCAAGTACTATCTTTCCAGGAATATTAGTTAATAACAAAAAAATACGGGCCTATCTTGTAATGATAAGAGAAAATAAGAATGTATACCAGTATCTATAGCTGTCACATAAAAGTACTCACTTGACAGACTTATTGACCTCTAAGTGACTAGTACTACTAGTAGTTAATATTACTCTTGGAACACTGGTAAGAAACCAGTGGTGCACTTGAGGCTACTAGTAACAAAAGCACTGGTGATTCTTTGTTGGTAGCATCTGCGGTTGGTGATAGTGACATTAGTAGTATATAAGAGGAGGACCTTTGATGATCATGCATTGACAGGCACAAAAAGAGCAAGCTGGAGTTTTTTCCAATCCTCAGAGTATCAAGGAATCATGTGATTTGGAGCTGTTTGTTAGGTACATATCCCATCCCCAACATGCACCCTATGAGAGACACAAGGAGAGTGGCAAGACCAGCTGGCACTCCAACACTCTACAATAGTGGGGAAATAAAAAGCACAAATTTCCAACATTGGCTTTTCTAGCAAGGAAATATCTTGCTGTTCAAGCAACATCTGGTCCTTTTGTCGTGACATTGGAAATGATATTTAGTAGGGTGCACAGGATCATCAGTGATCTATACACCACTAAACTTGATCCTGATATTATAGGAAGGACTTTGTATGTAGCCGACAAAAAATTGGATTGGTGTGAGAAACAAATGGGCATGTCATTGAATAATTAGTGAGTACTTTAGTAGCAACATCATAGTGGTGGTATGGAACTTCTATCAAGTAATTATATCAATATTCCTAGTATAGTACTTCTACATTTTATTACAAAATTGATCACACAATGGTGCTGTGCAATGGTCAAGGATGAAAGGTGTTTTGGACTGTTGCACAACGTTTTTCAAATATTGTTGTATTGTGGATGCCTACTTCTTAGGGATGCTCCTGACAACCACCATTTGACAGCTGTCAATTGATAGTGCTGCAAGTAATATTTTCCTGTCCCTGAAACATGAATTTCTTCAATGGGCATATTAATATTTTTCCTACCAATTCAAAAATCAATCAAATTTGTCACAATGTCCTTGTACTACTTCTTGGATCTGCTTCTTGTTGTTGCATTACCATAGGCATCAATGATACTAGTACTGTTAGTATTATGTCATAGTAGTAGTACTACTAGTAGTAGTACAGCTCCTGATAGCATTCGATTGGTTCAGAGTGAATCAAACTTGACAGAGGGAAATCATAGTAGTAATATCAATTATTACCAGTACACCAAGTAGTTATTCTTCTTGAAGCATCAGTACTAGCTATCAACAACAAACTCACAACGTACGAGCAGAAGACGGAGCAACATGAATAAGGGAACTACTACGCAAAGTGTTCGACTGTAAACCACGAGATCGATGGTATCAACAGAATACTGCATGAACCTTCACGGGTTCAAGTTCAAGGCCGAATCGAATTGCCTTRCGGACGGCAACTACAATAGTGTTGCTCTAATCAGAAACTTTCAGACGCTTGAAGTCTTATCGGTTGGGTGCTCTCCTTCATCCATGCAAYAATTTTATGTGACGGAGCTACTCTATTCAAAACGTACGATACAAGTTCGACTACGTGGAAAGAGGTATGCCTGAGTTGTCTCTTGGAAAAACAGCAGGCAGGTGCAGATAGGGGGGTATTTTTATAATAGATCGTACTGTAAAAGTAGCAATCGATGAGGCACGGCAGATGAGGAAAACTGATAATTGCGTTTTTTAGAATTTCATCAGGTGCGGTTTGTCGTTGGGGTTCAAAGTGAATTGAGCGGCAAGGTATGCTTCCATCATATCAACGGATGCGACGGCCTTGAGAAGGGCAGCGTCGACCTTCTTTTGGTCTTCTTTGCGCTGGTCGCTTACAATGGCGGCCTTTGGTGCGTCTCCCATGAAAAATTCCTCTTCTCCTTCTGTGCTGGCGTCCTTGGATCTGGCAAAGTATTCATCGTTGATGGAGGAAACATCGACTCCCGAAACATCGACCTTCGACGAAGTAGCAATGACGTATGCTTGGTTTACACGACGAAGTGGAACTCCATTGATTTTGTAAGGTCCAGAAACAAGAATAAGACCGGATTCAAGGGCCTTCAAACAGACTACACGCTTTCCTCGGAATCGTCCTGCCAAGAGAATTAGTACGGTTCCGGGAGTGATAGATTTGCGAATTCTAGGAGGCTGAATAAATAWTTTATTTCGGTAGCACACATTTGTTCAGAAGGAAACAAWTAAAGAGAACGRATAAGCGTGAGGAAATCTTCAATGAACGCATCACGCCGAACGTTTGCTTGGTGCCACCACCACCTTCATTGGGGCAGAATTGAACGGCGCCCATACAACCAACAACACCATCKTCACCTCCATCATCGTCACTCCGCTAATCGCACTTACGTTCTGCTTTACCCTGTATGTGGGCTTGGAAGCAGGAAGATCCTCGGCAGGGTAGTAACGGGGGGTAGCAGTCATGGTCGAAGGTGTTTTCTACTCTAATTACACAATAGGTTCACTGCGGGATAGTCGTGTTGCAGATGAAGGATTTCCTAGAATAAWTTGAWGAGTTGATCAAGGCAAGACGGTGGCGATGCTAGTCTTTGTCAAGAAAGTAATATGGTAGGAGGTAAACTCCTCTGAAGATCTAAATTAGTACCAGTTAGTAACCTTAGCCTTATTCAGTAAAAAAGGATTGACTAAAAATAGTATTTCCAAAGAAAATTTCCGTTAGTGRTGCCCTTATTTTASTATGTATACAGTTTTGWATATCTCATARTTTGCATATAGCTTTTTCATTTATGCACTTTTATTTCTTATGAATGACGACACTAAGTATGAAAAAGGACGGCCGTGGTCGCAGCGAAAAAGCCCTTTCTTGTCGTAATACACAGRCTAGGTTTCTACTGGGTTTAAGAAAGAGAACGAAGTAATGCGTTGACTAGTGCTTGCGTGCACGCTCCCAAGATTTATCCATGATTTTAACGTACAGGCGTGAACTGAACCGAAATACAGTACAAACGAAGTTACATGGCCAGTAGTACACGTTAAAGCAAGAATAAATAACGCTAACGCAGCATTGTAAATGGAGTCTTCGCCCGAACAAGAGCATTCCATCACCTCTTTCTAGCAGGCAGACGACCATACCTACCGTGAAAGCTTTACCGCGTGACATTTGCTGTGACACATCGGACCCAATAYTTCGGTAACGTAGTGCACAAGAGAGCGAATGCACGGTACCTCCCTCTTGCAGTTGACCCAGGTACACTAGTACAACAACAAAACCGTATTTTACATAACTCACCTGCCCCTGCAACAGCAACACCCTGTCTCTTCGGATGCATAACGGTGGCGCTGGAGTCTGGCGGTGCATCCATTTTAAGGTCTACAACAACAAGAAATAAAACAAACGAAGAATCCCAACCACCGACACGCCCAAAAATGGTATCCAATACCRCCCCTCTGAGACGCCGACGTTCGGAAGGCGGATTCGCTTCCGGGAGAGGTGGTGGTAGCGCGGASGCTGCAGCCAATGCCCCGGGAATGGCGTCTTCGGCCTCTGTAAATTCGGACCGTGGCGATCCGACACTTTCGAGCTCWATTAACAACTCAGTAAATAAACTCAATGCGTCCAGCAGCRGCAGCGGCAACATAGATAACGACCCCGCTTCCACTTCGGGCAAGCCATGTCACGCAGCGCGCTTGACGTTATTGTGCTGCCAAAACGCRATCCGTATGGGAGCGCGAACGCAGCTCGCACTGTGYCCACCAGGTAGGGTACGAAAGGAACTCAAAGCTGCCCTGAGGAGTAAAGCTAGATCCAATAATAGTAATAACAAGCGCGGGTCGAATTCATCAACGTCAACACGCAGGAGTAGCTCTGGTCAATTCTTTGTTACTCCCGATGTCGGCGGATATTTTGGTGTGGACAAAATGGTTGGATCAGAAATACTTGAAAAAGTGTATCCTACACAGGGCGATTATTTAGTGAATTCTAATACTTTTGATGGAGAAAGCGACGAAGAGGCCAGCAGCGGTGACGATGACGATTTGATAGACCGCAAGCAGCTCGTGCTGGATTTCGATTGCTCACAGCTCCAGCACAATAGTCTGGAGGAAGAAAAAAAGTACGCAAATCTAGTCGAACCACTCTTTACTCCACTCGGGGATGAGTCGGTGATGACAAATTCCGTGAATGGACCTATGAGTGGTGGCGCTGGCAGTTTGGGTAAATTACCATTTAATCGAAGGAAAATSAGATACTTCGACTCAATAACTGCTCAAGACACAATGACTGTTCGGGCCTATCTCAATAAGGAAATGCAACGAAGCAAGAAACGGGAAGTTTTGTTGTTGGCGAAACATTTGAAACGTTCACAAAGGCTTCAACGAAGGCAACTGAAAGAGAAACGTGGAGATATCCCGCTTTCAAGTGCTGATGATTTAGATGCACCTGGCGACGATCATCAACTTGCCATTGCTAGTGTTTCTAAATTTGAACAGAATATGACTCCATCACTTGCTGCAGCGCTAGTGGTTGAGAGCTTAGAAATGAACAAACTTGAGAGTATTGAAGGAATGGCAAAGTGTTATGACGGCATTGTAGCTGCTGGAATTGCAATCCTGGAAATCAACAACGACCCTGGACCTTCCGATGATTCTTCTTCCAATAGCGGAGCCCATGGGAAAAGAGCACAAATCATGGGGGCGTTGACGCCTCTTTTGATATCATCATTGGAACAGCCTTCGGGTGATGTCATTCTTTCTCTTGCAAAATTACGACGAATGTGTGGAACMGCTCGTTACCAACGAAGATTTGTCCAGCGCGTGGCTCCTTCCTTAATAAGACCACCAAGAGGCGCAATGTGGTGCTTGAAACATCAAAATGACATGGAACCAATTCTTGCTGCTGCGGAGATGATATTCGACTCAGCATCTGATATTTTTTCGAAGGCTTGGTATGATCGTGGTCAGCTACTACTTGCAGATACTAAACGGGCAGAAACGCTTAATACTGTGGCAATGCAACTTAAAAATCTTAGTTCGCATCCAGACGATCATTTGACGTTGGACTTAGGCCATGGAAATAGCACTTGGAGATCCAACAAATACAAGAGCGGAAAAGATACATCGAAAGGTGCGAAAGAGCCACTTGCGGAATGGGAAGTAATTGAAGTGGACAGAAATATTCGGATATCAATATCCAATATTGTTTCTATGGACTGGTCACGCGTTGTCGTTTCCAAAGAAGCAGCCTTGTCGTCTGCATCTTTTCACCGTTCAAGACCTACGGGCAAACGACCGAGTGTTCTTCTACAAACAACAACAAGCGGTGATAKCAGCCCGAAAAATCATTCTCCGGCTCCAATGAGTCCACTSCGACCATCTCCGAAAACCCAACATTCCCTTCCTGTATTTGGTGGTGAAATGAACGACGTYGGTGGTTTGCATTCGTCGAATCACACTGCTAATTTAGATGCTCAACGCGAGCGAACTAAAAGTCCAATCCCTTCCGGTACCTCGAATCAAACAATACCGTTGTCTCCTCCCCATCCAAACAAAGAAACTGAAGTTCGCGTGCCATCGGATCAATTTGCATCATCAAATATTTTCACACCGTCTGAGCAAACGCCACCTCGATCACCAACTCCAAAGCAAAAAGATGGCCCTTCGGATATCGCATCAACAGGGGTTCATGCAAGCGTTCCATCATTACCCATGTCGCCGAAGCGGAACAAGAACGTTTCTTCAACCTCGAGTGGCAAGGAGTCGATTRCGAAATATTCCGATAACATTACTTCGTCATCCTCTCCTGTGCACCCTCAGTTTGGAGGGGAAAGGGAGCGCGCACCACTTTCTCCACCACCTGTTGGAGTTAGTAACACGTCTGACGCTTCATCGYATAGACCTATGTCTTCATCGTCTTCTGTGACATCTGGAATGACGCATATATCTGGAGTATCTGGATCTAGTTCTCAGCCTTCGCATTATCGCATGCTGACCTCCACTGCTGCGGAACGAAAACGAACTGTTGCTGCGTGCCGTGCCCTGAGAGCACAGATAACACGATTCGAAGATGCATTTATTCAGTTACATGGACGACCGCCGAAGGGTGCAGCAGAACGAGCTCCCCTTGCAACGACATACGCACAGTATAGAGAGTGGAAAAGGGCCATCCGTGCAGACGCTGCCTGTAGAATACAGGCACTCATTCGTGGTGCAATTACTCGATGGATGCTGCTGCGGAGCAATAACCCTAGAATGTCGAAGGTTGTTGTGAAAAGGGCTGGGAGACGGGGTTTCGCYCTGCAAGACGACACGGCTCGTGCTCAGACCTCAGTTCTTGACGAACTCAGTATTCCAGCCGAGATTGGTGATCGCAGACCGCGAACAGCTTTGCCTAACAGGGGTAATYCAGGTTTAGATGGAACAAATCACACTCTTGCACCGCAGTGGGGGGATCAAATTTACAGACCAGCAACTGGGAGCAATGATTTTGTGCCTAGTTCACCAATTCCTAGACCTGCTTCTTCTCCGGTATCGTCTTCCCACTCGAGAACTTCTAGCGATCTAGCTAGYATGTCGCTGGCTGAGCTTCAAGCGCAGAAGCGTGAGCTCAAACAGCAGCTAAAGCAATACGATATGAGTTTTGCGAGGCGACACGGTCGTATGCCGGTGAAAGCGGAAAAGGAGCCTATTCGCCATCTCTATGAAAGATACAACTCTCTTAAAGCTCTCATCAGTGAGATGGAACAAGAAGGAAGGAATTCCTCTTCGCCAACCGCATCACMAGTTTCTAGTAGCCCAATAGCAACACAGAGGGCCATCGTCTCGCCAGTGGGTTCAGATAGTGATGAATCAACYGGCAGAAGAAACAACATCTCACGCCGAAGTCAAACAAGTTCTGCGGCATCGGGTCAAGATCTGGCTACCCTGAAGGCCGAAAAAGGAAGACTTCATCAGATGCTTCGATCATTTGAAAGAGATTTCTTCCGAGAGCACCAGCGACAGGTTCAAAGCTTCGCAGACATTCGGCCTGTAGCGGCTCAGTATCGTCGATACAAAGAAATAAAGAGAGCTATTGCTGCTCTCCAAAGAGGAGAACGGTAGATTTATAATTAATGCCCAAACCAATAAGTCATTATTTTCCTAATCTCGTAGAAACTAGTGACAGTGGCTAGCAAGTAACATGTATTCAAGTGTTTTTTTTTCACGTAAAGGGTACGAACATATATGTAAATTCTGCGAATGCTATTTTGGAATTGGGAAAACAATTGTAAAATCTGATAGTAATTGATTAAAATAACACATGCTTCTATTCATATTTAGCTATTTCGGTCATACTAATCTGAGCTCAATTTAAGTATGAAGCGATTCGACCTTTTTAATAATTCATGTTGTATCGTGATAGAAAAGCCTTCACGTTGTTTGATGCTTCTATGGATGAGAAATTACACAATTTGTCTTCCATTTCATATTCTGTTTGCGAGTCTTTTACTCGAAACGCATTTGGTTTCTTCAAGCTTTCGCCATTCTCTCAGCGATCTTTTTCTCCATGAAATCGTGGACATGTTGCACGTCGTTGGGACATTCTGAAAGACGGGTAGGGAGATCGAGAAGACACGCAAGCTGTTCTGGTGGTGTCGGAAGGGGATCTATTGCCTGGTTCACAGCAGCTGGGAATTTTCCTTCGTGAGCAGTAGCCAGGCACACCATTGTCTCGACGACATCGTTCGTTTGATGTATGGCACTGACACCCACGGCAGTGTGCGGGCACATAACATAGTTGTGATTTTCATTGTATTCTCGAATAATATCTAAAGTCATGCTTGTATCGGCCCTGGCCGAGCTGAAGTCGCTTTGTGCCTTAGCGAGCAATTCCCCTTCAATTGTGAGTTTCTTCGTTTCCTCAAACGTTGTCATCCACTCCGCAAGTTTCGCGGAATCATTTCCGGCCAARAAGAAAAGGTATCGCTCAAAGTTACTAGAGACGCAAATATCCATGGAAGGTGAGATAGTCTTATTGATAGCTTCACGGTGGTACTCTCCTTTCGTAAAGAATCGATGAAGGATATCATTCTCGTTGGTGGCTACGATGAGTTTTCCAACGGGGAGACCAATTTGCTTGGCATAGAAACCTGCCAGAATATCTCCGAAGTTTCCTGTGGGAACAGAGTAGCCAACCTTAGCATCTTTATGTTCATCTTCGTCAGTAACTCTAAGATAACTCCAAAAGTAGTAAGTAATTTGCGCCAATACACGGCACCAGTTGATGGAGTTAACTGCTCCAAGCTTGACACGATCTCTAAATTCAGGCGAGTTGAAACTGGCCTTAACAATATCTTGGCAATCATCGAAAGTCCCTTCGATGGCAACACAGTGAATATTGTCATCCTGAACCGTAGTCATTTGGCGTTCCTGAATCGCGGAAACTCTACCTTTGGGAAAGAGAATAACGCAATCTACCCCCTTCTTCCCACGGAGACCATAGATAGCAGCGGAACCGGTGTCTCCGGATGTTGCGCCAAGAACAGCAAGTCGCCCATCATTGGACCCAGTCTCCAAAAAATACTCGAAGAAGTTACCGAGCATTTGAAGAGCCACGTCCTTGAAGGCAAAAGTGGGTCCATGGAAGAGTTCCTGCAACGAGAAAGTATCGCAGAGTCGCATCAGTAAGGGTCTCGTGTCTGCTTTTTCCGGCGATGCAGACCACTCAGATTTGTTCTTTAAATATTTTGCAACAAATTAGCTACTTACCAAAACTTTGTGTCCCGCTACATTTATAACGGGCGTTACTTCTTCGTGACGAAAGGCGGCGCAGGATCKCCTGACAATGTCCTCCAGTTTATCGGCGGGCACTTGATCTTCTTTAACAAATTTTGATATGACATTAACGGCTACGCTGGGGTAGTCAAGCCCTCTCCAACTCTCCAGTTCTTCTGCCTCGACGGTAGGAAAGGTGTCTGGAACAAAGAGTCCGCGATCGTGTGCCAGACCCGTCATGACGACTGTCCGGAAATCAAGATTGGATTGCCCTCCACGGGTAGATGAGTACGTAACAGATGCCATTTTCACTTTCTATTGCAATAAATTTTTCTATCTTCGTTTCCCTCGGTGTCGATGACTTCAATCCTATGATACGRMCAGAAATGCTTTGATTGAATGATAGKTGTACGGTAGAATTGAATCGTTTTGGTACGAGTAACTTCCCGTGTTTTGCGGAAGGGGGAAAATGCATGAAAAAACATTCTTTCTGTCATTATTTCCACCGATGTGTGTGGATGAAATCGTCTTGCTTACGTAGGCTCTTTCTTTGGGCACGTTTCGGTTTTCGGGCATGACGAATCAAAATAATCGTGACTGAAATGAATCTCATCCAATGAAAGAAGAATCTTTTCGGCTGCTCTCATGTTTTGGATAAGAAAAATAATTCCAATACTCGTATTCGAAGCTCGACGTACGTACGTATCGTACGTACGGTACCATACCAAATGAGATACGAAAGGGTATGTACCACAGGGGTCCCTGATGTACCATACGGTATCGTACGATACGTTTCGAAGAGCACAACATCTTACAGTACGTACGGTACCAGTTAGCGTACGTACATATTCAGTTTTCTTCTTACAGTAGTATTCATATTCATAAAATGTACAATTACGTACGAAGTACGAGTACGTACTAGCGGTACGTACGCGCCAGGGGTCAATCATTTATGACCCTTGCTACGAGGTACGTACGGTACGTACGAGTCCGCACGAGTCCGCACGAGTCCGCACGAGTCCGCACGAGTCCGCACGAGTCCGCACGAGCACGTACTCGTAACTCGTAATATTAGATATTAGAAAAGCGATTTTCTTTTAAAATACTTCGTAATAATACTGAAAGCATCGGGATCGAAGAACATCACAACATCACAATCGAAAAGATACGGCATCTCGTATCTACGGTTCTCTCAACCAAGCTCTAACTGTCTTTGCAACTTGCCAAAATTGTGATAGCGCCAACCTTTACAATGTCTTGCTGTTCTCATCGCTTCTGGAGCATTGCCATCGTAGCTATTGCAGCGATGGCTGCCTGTATGCCAATGCTYATGTCTGCTTTGCTAAAACATATGTTCACAGCACCCGGACAAGAACCATGGCCACACGGATCACTTCGTCTTATTAATTGCGGTGGTATTCCGGCACAGCCCTTGAACAGCGCAGAGCGCATCGAAGCATTACGAGCTGACTTTGTTCATAAGGACGAAGATGTTTGGATTGTCAGTTTCGTCAAATCTGGTACTACGTGGACGATMGGGATTCTTGCGGCACTGTATGATCATCCTGCTGCTGTCTATAGTGGAAATCTACAGAAGATGACACGGACCTTTTGCCCCCAGCCAGAGCTTCCAGATTTAGGATGGGGAGACGACGGCTTTGGCCATTCCATGGAAGAACTAAATTCATGGTCATCCAAACGTCGCTGTTTCAAATCGCATTGGCCAAGCCAAGACTTCGTRTTGCCAAATGGGAAATCTAAATTCATTTATGTGATGCGGAATGCTCAAGATCAAATGATATCGCATTGGAATCAGGTCTGGGGCATGGGTTTCCATTACGGCACCGCCAACATTTCGTTCGAAGATGGCTGGGATACATTTGTACAAGATTGGCTCGAGGGGAATGTTGAAAATGGAAAGTGGTTCGATCATGTGGCATCGTGGTATTCTCGTTCAAAARAAATCGATAGCGACGTCTTGCTAGTGCGATACGAGGACTTGAAAGAAAATACGGACGAAACAATCCGTAAAATATCCAACTTTGTCGATACCCCAATGAGCGATGACATCATGGCGCGAGTGAAGGACCTCACAAGTTTTGAGCGAATGAAAGAGGCAGATGAGAAAGACATCGGTTTAAAATTTATGCGCTGGCTTGGGGTGTTACGAAAGCATCATATTCGACAAGGAGAGACAGGCGCTGGTGAGCTGAAATTGTCCGAAGAGCAGAAGAAAATTCTCGAGGAACAGTACGAATCCAAGTTAAAACCATTGGGAATGCCGAGGGAGTGGGTACTATTTTTCTAAGATGCATGCATATCATTTTTCGCGAGTTCGTTTCTAATAGAGGAGAGTWTACGTATGATTGGTCGTCGTCCATTTCAGCACCAAGCCCTCTTCCTAGTTGCGACAATTTCCAAGAAAAGTGAAATGTGTCTAGTTTATTTGAATTTTTTTTTTCGATCGCATTTTATTTTCCCTCCTCAACATCGGAAMAAGAAAWGATTCTATGAAGAGCAAAGAGAATTTGGAAAGATTCTTTTCCGCGGAATCCAGAACAAAATAGTTATGGCTGAAACATCTTGGAGTTAGRGCAAGGTGGACTCAAATCTGTGCTCTAGCTTATAGAGCCACTATGGTGGTGCCATTACAACGTCTATCATTGTATTGAAGGTGAAAATGTTGGATTACACTTTGAATCGTAGCTTTAGGGGAATCAATTGTTGAGTCGATTCTTACACGCTGTCTTCTTCGAACATGTCAAAATCGTCATCGTCATCGTCATCATCTCCCAGTGACATCTCATCTTCCACATCGTTAAAATATTTGTCGAGAGTTTCACTAAGCATACTAGATACCTCGTTYAATTGACCATCTTCAAGCGCTTGTTGCATTTGTTGAGCAACAATCTCGTCTTCCCGCTCACTACCTTCCAAGCATTCGACAATTGCAAAATTGAGCTCATCCATTGTAGGTTCTTCGTCAAAGGTTGCAGCAACTTCAAAATCTGCGTTTGTGTTTGGCGACAAGTCAACGAAAATATGCCAGGGCCTTGGATATGCCCGAATCACCATAGCTCTTGTGACTCCTTCGTTGACTCCTGGTTCGTGAGCATGCTTCATCGCGCTTTCCAATGCGTCATCGTCACTKTCCTCACTTTCTGAGTCCTTTTCAACTTCCAGATCTTGAACTTCCGCAGTTTGTTGGCTTTCTAAATAGTCCCCTTCTGCGGAGATTCCTCCTTCTTCCAACTCAACACTGTCGTCGACTTTGGCATCTGCCATAAACTGGACAGCGAGTAATCTTAAATGGTATGCTGTTTCGAATTTGATCTCGACACCAGAGAATGGAACCATGTGATAGTTCAAAATGACAACTGGCTGCTGAATCGGCTGCAAACCTTCTTCTGATGGAGTAAGAAGATCCTGAATTGCCTGAATACCCTCTTCGTCGTCAGGCTCGGGAGCAACAATCACGACAAGTTTATCTCTCTTCTCAACTGGATCAAATCCTAAAGTACTCAATGCAACAACTTCTGGAGCTGCCAGTGCCATCGTCCGTCTATACTCAAGCAGCTGGGAAACTTTCGGAAAGACAATTTTTACTCTGTTTCGAGTACTTTTCAAGCCTTCCAATCCAGCCGCAATAGGAAGAATGGCAAGCTCGATAAATTGTACCAGAATTTCGGGATCATTGCTCAACTCAGCATCACGAACATCAACCAGCATACGTTGCTTTCCACCAAGCATTGCAGCAAGTATGGCGGCGCCAGCACCATCGGCGGCATCAATGACYGACGTCGGYGCGGTCCCAAAAATCAGAGCATCATCGTAAGATTCGATTACTTTTCCCAATGAAGCTTCGAGTTTATTGGTAGTACCATTACTTTCTGCKGACTCATCGTTCCCTTTGATTCCCTCTTTTTCATCAAGATCATCTTCATTTGTGTCGAGCTTGTCTGCATCGAGTCCCGCCTCTTTCAATAGCTTGAGAAGCTGTCCAAAAGCCTCTGATACATGCGAGAGTTCTGCACAGGTATTTTTGAGCCGATGGATCTCTACTTCTTGTCTCGATACAATGTCTTCCAGTCGTGAGATCCGTTTTTTRAATTCCTTCCTGAGTATTTTTATTTCCTCTCCTTGTTGGTTATTCCCGTCATTTCGTTCCTTGTCGTCAGGTTTCTCAGACGTATTATCATCGTTCTGGTTCATTCCAATCGGATACGTAATTTTTTTTTCTCTGCGGTATTTCCAGAAAGTGTCTGGTTTTTTTGTCGTCGACGACGACGTGATCAGCATGTGTTGCACATTTCGGCTAGCTAGGCTCTTCAGAGGAAATCCCGATGAAATGCTAGAAGAAAAATAAAATATTGCGATCACCGAAAGGTATTTCCAGCTTTTTATTCTGAATCTCCTCCGTGTTCTTCTATCTAGTCCTTTCCTGCAAAAACTTAGATAATGATGTCCATTGCACACTTCAATCGACTTTTTCTTTGAGTTGAGAGACTGATTGTCTTGGTTTCTATTCGAAAGCAGACATCTCTGTTGTTCCAGTGGCATGCGTGAATACCTCAGTGAATGCCCGTCACTATAGGATCGGCGACCGTCGTCTCCTCCTTCTAGAGTCATGCTTTCTTGCCTCGTTTCCATCATATCTGTATGACAATGCTTCGTGCGAAAATGAAAGGTTTCGGTGTCCACGTCGTATACTAGAGGTTTGTTAGTACGAACGCCGAGTCGAATCTGTAAGATTCAATGGGTCAAACAGAATTTATTGATTTAAATTGGGTTCAATTGGATTGGATTGGATTAAATTAGATTTGGCCTTATCCGAGATTGGATTCGACCGTTTCCAATCTCAAGCCTATTGCAATCAGAACCGCTTTTGACCTTGATATAACAGGTCTGGTCTCCCGATCTAGTAATTCACGCTTTCTGATCAAAAAGCAGAGAACCGAAGAGTAGGGTCAGTTAGATTGAATTTGGGTTCCTTAGTTTTTCCTTTTCGTGCACTGGTTTGTTGTTTGTCTGATTGGCTGATCGCGTTGATGTTTGTTGCTCTCGGATGTCTTATTGGGAACAGAAAGGGGCTAACGATAGATCGTACATCAACCTTACCTACGACGGTAATCTACGTACTTGTTCGTACTAGTAAGAAATGCAAGCATAATTTATCATACCGGTACATTGCGACAACTACGGTACATACGAATAAAGTACCTACGATGCTCCTACTACAAAAACAGAAAACAGGTACCGGGACGATCATCATTGACGATTTTACCACGTACCATTGCTACTAGACCCGTTACGGGAATGGAACTGGCAGGTGCTACTTAACACACAAAATGAAGCATTTGAATTAGTCCTGCGAACTGAATACAAAACTTGATACTAAGAGGGGGCTGGGAGAATTTAAAAAGAAATTATGGTAGCGCGGCTTATATTTTGGTAGCGTTTGTGGTAGCAAGATGGTAGCATTGATGGTAACAATCTGGTAGCAATCTGGTAGCAAGATGGTAGCAATTCTAGTCGGATTTTGGTAACTGGTAAAGAATACCGGATTGCTACCATAAATCCTACCAAATTCTGGTAACTGTTCCGGTAACGGTTGTGGTAAACACTTACTTCACATAAAAATTGAGCATAAATACAGCAATTTTTTGCTCCAGGACTGCTTTTTTAAACAACAATACTGTACGTTACTAGTAGGACTGCTTTCCAGGATTGGCTCATACGGCAGCAGCAGCAGCCACAAAAGCAGCAACAGTAACAGGAGCAACATCAAGCATGGTATAATAACAAGCAAGCAGTCCTCTGCCGGGGGTTGGGGTCCTTCGATGCCTCATAATTCACCAGCAGAGATGATGGCAAGAGCAGGATCATCATCGTCAAAGAAAGGGAAACGTCAGGAAGAGCAAAGCCGTAATCCAGAACCAGTATACCGGAGACTAGAACTCGCCAAGCAAATCGCTTGCTACAATTACTGGCTCTATTTGAATACAGCTGGATCAGAAGGCTGGGACCCGATTAACAAGCCTTCGTCTGTTTACAACTACAGAAGCTCAGCGTACATTCAACAGCACATCAAAGTATCAAGTTGGCCCAAAATTGGGAAGGTACTTTTGGAGTTGCGAGTTGGGAAGGAACAGTACTTCCGACGCTTGCTCACACCTTTATTTCTTTTAGAGTATGGCAACACTTGCCCAAGATCTACAGAATCGAGGAATCCGTCTTGTTGATCCATACAGAGAAGTAGAAGAGAAGCTTGCAGCAATCGCCAGAGCCAAGGAGGAGGAAGAGGAGGAGGAAACTGTTACTGAAGACGAATATTACTCGGAATCGGAAGAAGAAACACCAACCCCCACGATGCCATGCAGCAGCAAGAAGAGTCGACAACCAACACCAGGAGACGATGAGATGCTTTCCGAGCTTGCCGGAAGCATGTCAATCTCCAAGAAGAAGAGGAGTAAATGTACTGATAAGATTGATCTTCAGTGGATTTCTGGATCTCTCATGTATCCAGCTCTTTCCGGAAGATGGACAACCTTTGACCATCATACTGATGATATGGTTCACTATTCCTTGGTGAGACTGCTCACACACACAGGAGCAACGAAATCAGACTATGTCCTTCAATGGATCGATGAATATACCTTTCAGGTCAGATGCAAGTGGCCTGCGTTCATGAGACAGTGTATGACACAGGTTGATTTAGATATGACAACAACTAAAGAAGGATCTTATCCAACCTTTCCACGGGATCATGCACTGTGGACTAGCATGGGAATCGAAGCAATGGAACTCAAGGAACCTGACGGATGCATCTGGTCTGAGGGGAACCTTAAGTTCCAGAAGAGGATGGATACATCTGTCTATGTTGAAGAAGTTCTTGTTGCCCCGGTTCAAGTGGAGGGGGGACACAAAGCTGATGCTATGGTCCTTCAGATCATATTCAAGGAAAAACAGGATGAGGATCGTAAACCAGCTCCTTTCCAGTCTCCTATCAGCAGTAAGAGAGGAGGTATCAGGATGGGTAAGTCTCCCCCTGCTAGTACTTCCCGGACGCGTCCTCAATCTCCACCAGCCCCAGCAGCAGCTAGAGGGGGGGGACAGGAGGATGAGGAGGAGAACCGGAAGAAGAAGAAGACTAAAACAAGTTCAACTACTAATGAGACGCCTTTGCTGTTACCTTTGCCACCTTCTCCTCCCAAGTCTGATGGTGTTGATACCAACCTCACGAAACAAATGAAGGAGGCAAGCTCCTCTTTCCACTCGTTTGATTCCTCCATTGCTTCCTCTGGAAAAGACCCAATCAATGCATTCCATGATGCCAAGTCACACCTTGATGATATTGAGAAGTTTCTCAAAGAACAGTAGACCAAAGAACAGTAGATGTAGTAGCGCTTATTTCCATGGCGCAGAAATAAAGCATTAGTAACAGCATGCTTAAATGACCAATGGTTCTCTCTAACAAGACTGATGTAGCAGCAGTAGTTGCTGTAATGTACTAGAGCAATCCTTCAAAGACCAGCTTCATAGCTGGCATGCTTGCTCTTGGGACTCCCAACATGACGTGCGTTTCAAGGAGCAGTTTCAAGCAGCAGTAGTAACTGCTCGTAGTAGTAGTAGTAGTAGTAGTAGTAGTAGTAGTAGTAGTAGTAGTAGTAGTAGTAGTAGTAGTAGTAGTAGTAGTAGTAGTAGTAGTAGTAGTAG
>CAACVS010000114.1:467726-482723 GCA_900660405.1 Pseudo-nitzschia multistriata
TAGTAACTTTGGTGAGCCAGTTCTAAGCCACCATAGCATTCTATGGGTTCCCAATGGCACAGCATTGTAAGTTATTATATCAATAAAGTCATACTAGCCAGTGAACAGGATCAGAGTTGTTTTTTGCCACTTGCTGGCCTATTTTATAGCAACACACAGCTGGTCTCAAGTACTACTAGTAGTACTACTAGTACTACTAGTAGTACTACTAGTACTACTAGCTATTTTTGGCATGCACCACCGCTGTAAGATGAGAATCCCAGCTGTTCTATAGTAGTAGTACTCCATTAGGACACCTGCACATGCACAGCTCCCCAACGCTATGACTGAGCATATCACCAAAGGGGAGGGCGCTAGTAGATACTGCATGCCATTCCGGAACAGTTCTGATGGCTCTCAGTTGCTTGTTTTTCATTTTCCGGAAAACAACAAAATACATAGAACTGTGTACTAGAATGCAGTACTTAAAAATTATTGTTGCAACATCAGAAATTAAAAGGGATTGGTSCAACAAAGCCCTTTGTCGGAAATTAATTCACAACCAAATCATCCCCAATCACAATGATAAGATGTAGATCTACTAATTACTAGATTATGATTGTTACTACAGTAGGCCAATTGGAATTGCCAAGGGAAGCTTCCTTCCTGGTGTTCTTGCTGTGTTTGCTGGATTTGAAAATTTCTTCCGTTTTCAACCTATTTAGTATAACAAGYKTAGAAATAAGAGTTCTTTGAATCCAGGAACAATATTTGGCAACCTTACTAAGGAGAGTGGGAGCTTTGTCTAACGGTACCCTTGKCTTGTCTTRGAGTGCTTTGGTTATGGAGGAGTTATTGCAATTCCCATGGTCATGTTGAGGTGGATTTGTTTGGTGAGTGCAGGTTGTGTCAGTTTTTTTGTGTAAAACCTGGTAGGGTSTCTACACCTTACAGACAGGCAGAACTGTTCTTGTTAAACTTCTTGTACCTAATTTTTGCAACCAATATTGCAAAACATTCAAAATTGGTGCAGTGCATAACGTACAAAGGCTATTGTTATCCTTACTGGACCCACTCTATTTACTAGTACTGTATTCACATGTTCTACATATTTTGCKGTAGGAATTCTATTAGCTCTTCAGTTTTGGTTGCTTCCGTACCTATTCTGGTTGCTAAATACAATMCAATTTGTATGTAAAATGCAACCATTTTGCAACTCCCACTTGAATATTCACTCCTGCACTGTAAAGTATTGAGCCAAAGACTCAGATTTTTMTTTGTACTATTCAGCTCTTTGCCCACAAAATGAAGCTCCTACTAATAAGCAAATCAGCAAGCAACTAGCAAGAAAATGCACCATGGCMGCAGCAAGAGGAGCAAGGCGCTGTAAGGCTCACAAACAACAGGTGAGACTTGACAAAGAACTGTCATCAGCAATGACGTCGGTACCACTTGAATGACAAYTGGACAGGTYTCTTTCAAAGAGGGAGTTTTTGCAAGCCCTTGAGTTGATAGGGGATGAAAGAACAAACAGACTTRTGAATCAGTTGAGATCCTTATGGGGATCCATCAAAATTTAGTATCGTTGTCAATGAGCAGTGTTGATGACTGGCATCAACATCTGTATTTGCTTCCTTGTCCTTTCTTGTTCYGTGTCATAATTTCCTTACTACTTGTCCCCCTTAATACAATTTGAAAACTGAATAAAATAGTGTACTGCTGTGTCGTATACATTGACTGGTCTGCTATCCTCAACAAGAGGAGCAAGTTTAATAGCTGACAGAGTATTCCTGTGTTGTTTTCCTGTACTCCAGGTAAGCGTCAAGAATTACCTTCATCACTTGTGTTTTTTTGCTGGTTTTGGCCTTGTACGTGACAGTGTGAGTACCTCTCATCAATCACCCTGACACAGTACGCACCACGCACTGGCTTGGTGTACCTACATACATTATGTACTATATCCTACATGGTTGCAAAATAGTTCCATTTTCTTTGTGTACTTATCCAGTATCTGTAGGTATTGGTCACAGCTATTCATTTTGGGCTGATGCGTAATTTTAGATMAATTTTGGTATAAATTTAGAGTTACTAGGGATAATACTAAAATCCATTAGAAAGCAATCTGCTTGGCTAATTAGACAGATCAAGATATCAACAGCAWTGCTTCAGGTCTACCCCTTGATAAGCAATTTTCACCTAGAATSCTGCAACAGATTTGTACTAGGAATCAATATTTGCTTGATTAGTGTAGTCCCTCCAGCTTTGATGTCTTCTTAGCTACTGATACCAAAGCTGCAGTCTACAGAACAATGGATGTGTGGATGTTCTGGGTGAAGGGGACTGTCTTGCTCTTTTCCTCTTACCAGTTACTGACACCTTCATTGTCTTCCTATGATTGCCTGCTTGAAAAGCAGTGATTTGCTGCTGTAACAAGGTCTTTCCTTTATTTGGTAGTGTCTGCACTCATCTTGGTCTGTCCTTCAGTTGCAGGAATCTTGCCTGATAGCTGTGTTTGGTGTTGGGAGCCAGAAGTTTGGGGCCCAGCTTCTTCATTGAGACTACAGCTTGTTCCATTATAAACTATACATATATCAAGTATTTCTCTGTTGGGTCCAACCCCTTTTGGTACCACCCCAAAGAAATCAATATAWCTTTTGCTGTGATGTATTGGCACTAGTACTACTAGTGTCTTGAAGTGAAAGTGCTTTCTTTCAACAATATTCCAGCTTGGTGGATCTATCTAGTACTAGCTAGGAGTGTTGGATTGTTGTTGATATATGGAACTCACTTGTCCCCCACTAGCTAATACTACTAGTAGTTCTACATGGCCAGAATTTGGGAATACATATCTAAAAACTAGAAAATCTATTTCTCCACCCAAGTACAATCTGTCTGATATTACATAAATTTCTGTGATACAGCTCATCGAGAAGGAATGTTTGCTCCTGCCAGAGATGGGAGAATCCTCCACAATTTTCTTGATCCCAGCATCATTTGTYGGAATTGGTCCATTCTTTGCACTGTTTTCATCTTTATTCTTTTGCTCTGCTCAGTTGTCAGGAAAGTATTTGATACTGCAAGTTTTTTAATCTTTGTACACTGATTGATATTTCTTCACCTCTCATCAGYTTCTTCACCAGTTAAGAAGTATCAAGATGACTTTCAGAAACTACAGACTAAAACCTGCCCTTCTCTGTTGCTTCAACTACAATAATTCTTTCAGTGTTCATACTGAAGGGGGACTTACTAGTATCTTTCCCATTATAAGCCTTTCCCTCCAAATCAAATTGCTTGGTTAAGTCAAGAATATGTCATTCTTGTTGTATCTTCTTCAGAATTTATTTTTACTTCCTCAAGGTTTTTGGTTGCTAGTAGTTGGTTTTTCAATACTTTCACTCTTTGGCAATGAAATAATCTTTAAATGTGAGGTTTTATACACCTCCAGGAGTTAAGTTTGAACATTAAAAATTGTGTGATATTGGGATCATGCATATATTGCCATTCTTGTTCAAAGGAGATGCTTGTGTTCTTGAATTTATCATATTGAGTGTGCAAATCTGCAACATAGTAGGAGGTTTTGGGTCTTTATTTTTGCATGGTGATGTAGTAACTACTCTGACTAAAAAACAATACATAGTACTACTAGCAGTAGTGGTACATTTGAATGTCCTGAACTTTTAATTCCATGAGTTAAATGCAGTAGTAGGTTTTGCATAGTACACATGCTCAATGGACAGCAATTTTGGCTTGAAACATGTGCAAAATGCTTAGTCGAAGCAGTCATTACATGATTGAAAGAGGATCAAAATAAGGGATGCTAACCCTACCAACTTTTTTCTGATTCTACCTTTTATATGCTCAGTACTTGTAATGCGAACCTTTCCCCAAAATTTTCCAACAAGATACATCAGTCATTTCAAGAACTCCGCAATAAATTCCTCCATGTATTTTTTCCAATAGGCTGATGACTGTTGATACATTTGCAGGAATTGAATTTGGTAATTGTTAATTGTTTAGATCTCCATAACTGGATTGCACTTTTGCTGGAAATTTATGTCATGGTTTTCTAAATTCTTGTTGACCTTTTTACCTTCATGTATGCTCCTGAACAGCAGGTTTTGCATTGCAATGTCAGGAGCCGCAAGAAGTAGCTAGTAGTAGTAGAGCAAACATTGTGCACATGCATGTTTGCAATTTGGCAATGTACATTCATTCATTATCTGTATATTTTTTATTTATTCTTATTCTATTCTCAGTTGACAAAACTTTCTTTCAGTTGGCCAGGAGGAGATTGGGAATTATTATGGAATAAACAGAAAAAAATTAATAATTGTGTGCTACCAAGTGTACTGTGTATAAAGGTGTGCTACAAGATATCTGTACAGCCTCAAAATTATTCCAAATAGAATGAGAATAGAGGGAGAGAGAATTTTATTCCCTATTACTACTACAAGTTTCATAACAATTGAAACCAGTCTTGCCCAGTGCCCAAGAAGTTTTAACTTRAAGTTATAAGAAACTTTGATTTGAAGTTATGAACTTTTGCTCCTCCATAATGTACCAGGTTCTACTGACCTTTTTTTTTAATGGCTGAATGGCTGGATTGATTCCCCTCAAAACAAAAAAATGATTCCCAACCTTTCAATCATGGATCCCATTCAAAAACTAGCTCAGTACAGCATGGTAGAATTTCTACTATGAAATTTGAAGTTCTTAACTTCAAATTAAAACTTCTTGCACATTGGGCAAGACCAGTTTCAATTGTCATGAAACTTGTAGTAAATCACAAATTATTTCTATTTATTCTCCATCTATTCTTGATCCATTCTCAATTCATTCTGGAAGTTTCTTCTAAAACTCAGTTTACAAAACTAAGACCCTATTTCTGATGGAGGTGCCCATATGATAGTTCCTCTACTTCCTGTGGAGGCTCCAAGCGTTCAATACTAAGTAGCAAAGTGTATCATAGCGTTGGTCACAGACTTTACATCATAGTGATAACAGTGTGGAATTATTATTTTTGAATATCATGTCAAATCTACAGGTAATGTTACGCATCTTCTTCTCAGATGTTTTTGTTAAGCAATKTGCTACAGTGGCATTAAGTCGAAGCCCCCTATGGCACCATCATCGCAACACATTTCATACAGACAAACACATGCAAGTAAATCACAAAGTGCTCCTCGGCAACAGCACAAAAGAAGAAGGAGAATGATGACCAAAACAACGACGCCACCTGCTGCTGGATTGTTCAAATCCAGGTATTCACCTGGAAGTCTCCTTCTCCTCAGTTCTTCTCTTGCTATGGGCAAAGATATGGACTCCGCTGGCGATAGTGTCATTCGCAGTAAGTGGTGTGCGGTATTTGTGTCGTGCTTCAGTTCATGTCGATCAACGGTCGGGAGTTCTTCGCTAGAAGGTTCATCTTCTGCAACGACCCGATTACCAGGGGAGAGAGACGAAGAACGCTGTTTTGACACGATTCCTTTTCCTTCAGTATTCAAAGCAGACCCTGGCTCAAAATCAGTCAGCGCAGTACATAAAAGAACAAATCCTCCTATGATGGTAAGGAGAAATCCAACGCGGCCAATATTGTAGTTCATTTTCTCTCCTCGTATTCTGACTTTGGGTCCCTCTGTATTAATTCTTGTTGTATCTGTGTCCGTCGTAGATCGAATTGCAGGACGTATTTTCGAGCAGAAATATTGCTTCATAGTTCATGCAGCGTCACGCGTCACAACATTTGATGCGATGAGTAGATTATCTCTCATTATGGCGATATTCGCTGAAGCCTCTTCTCATCAGCATACCGGTTTGTAACCCTCAAGTGATTATTACTATCTCACTTTTTGTTGTCGACAACAGCTTCGACAATTTTGCTCAAAGTGTTGATAGTAAGAGAACCTAACGGTCACACTGTGTTGAGGGCAATACTAAGGAATAATGACCTCGCTCTCCCAATTTTTTTTGCATCTTCGCAATGCGTGGTCACTTWAACGATTRAAAAAGCGTGACCGTTGAATACCACAGAAAACATAGTACTTTCGACATTCGCGACCAAAACGCAAAGCATTGGATAAGAAATATCCCCCGGCGCGCAAACAATAGGAAACTTAGCGATTTTGCTTTCTAAGTAACTTTAATTCCTCTCCTAAATGATGGTATGTGGGTATGCGCCCACTAACACCACCGATCAACTGCTGTCACAAGACTTAGTTTCCACGGAAAGATAGAAGGTGGATTGTTGAGTGCACATGGTTACAAATGTCAATATCAGCACTTCTTTCTGAGTGTAAAAGAGACAGCAGTCCATAACGAGGCAACGGGGAAAACAGCATCAACAATGGGAACAAAGAGTGATTCACCGAAGCTGACACCTGCTGAACGCTTGGCACGCAAGCGTGCCGCTGCTCGTTTGAGACAACAACGGTGCCGCGCAAGAAAACGGCAAGCTATGCTCGAAAAGAAGCGTGGGGAAACCGATCGGCAGGGATCAGCGACAAACAATATAAATACTCAACATTCGCCTAGGTCTCCAGTGGTAATGCAATGTGTTCGTCGCCGTCCGCAGCCACGCTTCCCAACGTACAAGCCTGTACGCTCAACAGAATCATCAGTTGAGGCATGGACCGGTGTCAGGGCTGAAATACCACACCGCCCACAGATTCATAGGTTTCCATCGGAGCCTATCTACCATTGCGTCTCTTTCGACTCTCAGAAGTCTCTGGAAGAAGCTCAACATAWTAAATCGTTGGCTACGTCTACACCACCGGAGTCGCCTTTGGAAAAGACAAAAATAGTAGTCACTCCGAGTCGGACACCGCCGCCTTTGAACGCGCTAGTTCAAGTTCTGTCTGACCAGAAACGAGAAGACAAGCCGCTGGTATCAGAAGAAGAAGCTGCTGTGGCAGCGATGCTATCTCTGAAGTCAGGTGCGAGAAGTCCGACCGAGAAACCTGCGGACGAGAACAAAAAGCGACCTATCTCGCCACCGAGGGAAGTAACGATTTCGCACGAATCAAAAAAATCTACCCACGCGGGAATTAATGGAAACAACTCCGAGGAACAATCTCATGGTCCAAGAGCTCGGCTCCCACTACCGAGACGCTTGACCACTGGGCACTTTGAGGCTTACCACTATGGACCGCCAATGAAAATACCGCCACTACCTCCTCACATTATACATGGACCACCAGGATACTACAGAGTACCTGTGCCTCCTCCACATGCACATTATCGTAGAGGCTACTATCCTCCAGCACCGCGATATGTGTCCTACGAATACAAATGAAAATCAAATGTGAGTGCCCGTACACATAGACCATCACACTCTGCTGGGCCTTTCTTGGACCAAAACGATGTATTACGATGACAGCAATAGAGGTCTTTGAGTTAAGGACTAATAGGCATGAAAGAAGACATTGTCCTGTGATACTTTAATGGTTTTGGGAAGGTACAAAAGAACCATGATACTTTTAGCATGTTACCAAACTGTACATTATTATAAAACAATCCATAACCACCATGGTTACTAAAACACAAACTTCTATTTGTAGAGAACGCGGACATCTTTCGAAGAAGCATAATATTTTCACCCTCAGTCGAGACGCAAACAAAAACTTGTGATACTCTTTGACTGGACAAGAGGATAGAGTTACAGGGGGAAACTCCGCGTTTCTTCCGCAACTTTGAAAGCCCCGGATAGAAACCAGCAAAGCATTGTCTCCCATAAACGCAACAATTGAAATTTTACACGCATATATATTTCCCTCCTCCAAGGATTTGTGTTTCCACTCGGATTGTAAGTGGCGGTCCATCCACTCAAAAGTTTCTATGAACTAAATTACTGGCGTACATCGCACGGTCTGAAAATGATTGACCTCGTCAATCTATGGAGTGATTAAAACCATTTATTTTTGATAGGATCTACAAAGAAACAAACTGCATGACGTAATATTAGAGGAATTATTTTCCCTCAAAACGGAATTTCCGAATGGCAATCTTCATCGCATCAACGGTGTCGTTTACAACCCCGTACTTCTTCGCACGCGCTAATCGTTTCTCCAATTCTTCTTTAGAGAGAGAGTCGAAGGGATTTTTCTTACTCGGAGATTTGTTGGTTCCACCCCGATCGCGGCCTTTACCTCCCTCTGTCAGTTTCTGTTTGGCATTCTTTCCGTCTCCCTTATTCCCCCCTTCTCGTTTACGTGAGTTTTTGTTGCGTTTGCTCGCACTATCTTTCGTGATAGGTGCCGTGATCCCAAATCTAGCAGCCCGTGCCTTCTTTTTTTCTTCAAAGGTCATTCCTTTTGTTTCAGTCACTTTCGCCGGTGCGGCATCAGGTGTTTCAACTCGTGCCGAAGATTCTTTACCACTGTCCGCATCCTTGGATTTTTCTTCCACCACTGCTGTGGCGACAAGTGCGGCCTCTTCTGCCTTTTCCTCTGATGCAGGAACCTTTTGTTTTTCTGGCAATTCTTTTTGACTGGGATCAGGCGCGGGAGCCGAAGCGGGCGCTGGGGACGACACAGCTACCGTGGCAGGTGTGGAGGATGTAGCGGAAGGAGCTTCGGCGAGGCCAAACTCCTCTTCGTCCAGGCGAACTTGCAATCGATTTACAAGTTCAGCTTTCAGTCCATCCGTTGATAATCCACGTTTGGAGAGCTCCGCTCGGAGATCCGATACTGGTCAATGAAATAACACGATGAAAAAAACGAAAAAAATCATGTTAGAGTGAACAATGTACCAGGAGGTCGTGGGGCTCGGTCCTGTCGTATTCGGAATTCATACCTTTCATCTTTTTGATATCTACTGTTCCCATTTTGATTTTTAAAGAATGTTAGTCTGTTCCAGAACTACAGTGTCAGGATGTTGTTCAGTACTTTAATTYCAACCTTTTTTTGATWAGGAAACCGAAAGACCGCATCCAACTAAACGATGATACGGTGTTGCACTGCGAACAAATTGTGTTTCTGAGATCTAGTGGCATGACCCATTACCCTACGGTATGTACGGTACCGTACGTTCCATAGCTCCTTCGAGAGAGGGAACGGCTCCTGCGAAAAATGGGACGTACTCTACTAAGAAAACATTATTGTCTAGTAACGTGCTACGTACGGTACGATTGCGGGAACGATTACTGTACTACGAGGACTACGTACTGTATCGTACCGTAGCCCAGAGCAAGGGTCATAATTATTTATCATGTTCAGACTCCTTGACTTCTGACTACAGCACCGTATSGTACGTCCCTACGGTAGTAGGCAACGGACGAGCACCATTACTGTATTCAGTGGTTCCTGTTGGTTTTTCTCGAAAAAGATATTGTAGTAGACATTAGACATGGTACTAACGTATACGTACGGTACGTACATACTGAGGGAGTGTACTACGGCTACGTACTTCAGGACGTCGAACACTTAAAACTTTGACGTGACTGGAGTCAGTCGTGTAATCGTGAGTCAGGTACTAATGAAGTACGAAGTACTAAGTACGAGTATGAAGTAGAAAGTACGAGTACGTACCGGTAGAATAATGCCTTGCGAAGTTCGAATAATCTGATTTCATTTCGTCCTCCATCATTAAGCGAACGACAAATGTGTGATTTGTGAACACTTCAGCATCTTCACAAACAGCTCCCAGTTACAGTACAGGACCATTGCCTTTGCTTTGCGCCCTCCAACACTCAAAGAATCAGCTTGGTATTTAGTTCCGACCCCGGATGATAAGGGAAGGAGATAACAACGATGACACCGCCGTTGCAAAACGACAAGACCTTTGATRTTCCGAAACGGCTTCGAGGCATGTTTAGTCCTAAAAGAGTGCAGGTGCTGAAGAAAATGGGAGCCGGCGCTATCATTTCTTCCCTTCCTGTACTTGTGTGGTGGAAATGGGCTATTGATCAGCGCAACAAACGTGCCGAAGACGTCCGAACGCGTGTCCGTGTTCCCAACGTCCAAACAATCGATGATTTAATGATAGAGAGGTGCAGGCCGGGAGATATCCTTTTGTTTGACCGACGATGGGAGCATTGTGCCGCTGGTCCTTTGGCGGCTTTTGTCTGTGCCTTGGGACGGACTGTTTTGTGCTTTGCCGACAACAGTAAAGCCATTGGGGAAGGAAAATTTGACCATTGTGGTACGTTCATGTTGCGAGATGTGTTTCAAATCGTACATCTTTGTATCAAATCAACGGAAGCCGCACAGACTTAAATTTGTTATTGCATTGGTAACTACCAAAGACTGACTCTCATGCGTTGTCTCTTTTTGGTTTGTTCTAGGTATTGTTGTCCCGGGGTATGTGAAACATGAAAGTGATAGATACGATCCAACCAATTTACTACTGTTGGAAGCCACTGCTGCGGAAGGTATCGTCGCCCGTCCGTTGTTGACCAGGTTGGAAATGTCCGAATCTCGCTCGGTTGTCTTGCTACCACTTGCATTGCCTGGGGAAAGAAGAAATGATCAATTTTATGAGTCGTCGTCAAGCGTTATCGCTACCGAACAAATTGTCAATAAAAAATTAGAGGAATTCCGAGACAATTGGGTGAAATTGTCGAAAACGATGAACTATTCCACAGCCCATTCCACCCTGGGACTGATTGGTGCAATAGCCTACCTGTTAGGATACCATACTGCGAATCCCGGCCCGACCTCTCCTTCGGCATGGTTCGTTACGAAAGCGTTAGTCGACGCGAAAGTCGCCCAGAATGTTTCTGAACGCTCCGCCAAGGAAGCAAAAGTCGAAGACTTTTTGAGAGACTACAGATTTCAGGATCAGGATGTGATTCGTCTGCGGCCGGGCTGGCGGTTTCTTGCACCCGTTTCGTTCCGAGAAACATAACTGATGAAACCTTTTTGTATTTTCTTTTTATTTCAACCAACAAAAGGATTAACAAGGAAGTACCAAGACACAGAAATTGCTTGGTTATTTGTTGCAAAATACTACTACGTTGTACATTCCTATCTTTGTCAAAAAGTATCTGAGACACCATTCGTCTTYCTCAACACCAGCGTTGACTAGTCAACAACAACGCAGCTTTGGTAAAAGAAGTGTTAGTAGTGCTGCTTCTTGCAGTAGGGCAATGTCTGTTGCAATACAACACTTAGCTTCACTGGTGCACCATTACTTTTGAACGATAGCGGAGAATGAGACGGTTTGTTGTGAGTTACCATATCCTCTTGCAAAACAATTATGAAGAAAAACCAAATTGCTGATGATCATGAAGAAAAGCAGCAATATGTTACTGCATGGTAGATAAAAGTAGGGATCCTTCATATGGATTACCATGTGGCTATTACAAAACAAACAATGAAATAGATGCYACTATTAGCAGTGAAAGCTTGCGCATTTAATATATAATCTTGTTGTGTGCTGCACATACATGCAGAAGGGAAACAATTTGGAAAATTTATTTAGTCAAAATTGGGTGTATGGCTCTAGAACTGGACAGCTGATGACAGATTGCTTGGCATTGTTCTTATTTGAGTTGAACAAATTGATCAATATTGCCAACAAGTTAGGAAGGTTTCTCTGAAAAATATGTCACAGATTAGTACTCCCAGTAATGTGTATTTTGTGTACAGAAAGACCAAAGAAAATCCTGTCCTACTGAACAACTTTGAAATTCTGAGTGAATGTTCCTGAGCAAAAGAAAGCTGGCTAAGCTTGTTGCAGTTTCAAAAATTACAGTCTCTCTTCAGCATATCCGTATCCTGCTGAATTTCTTGCTGTTAAGGTGCTGCCATCTCTGCAATGGTGAGCACCATACAGTACAGCAGTACCAGCAGGAGGCCAGTCATTATCCCTTGGGACTGGACCTTCATGATATATACTAGTAGGATAAAGACCTACATCCTACTAGTATACACAATGATATAGTAATATATACTGCTGCATAATACAATACATACAWGAGGTACAAGAATATAGAGTATCAAGAATACTGCATGACACATTTTGACACTAAAGATATGATAGGATGCCACAAAAACAGAAGCACAAGAACCCCCCCCCCCCTGTAGAGCATAAACTACTACTAGGATCTCTACAGTGAATAGGAATAATCCAAAGTTCTCAACATTCCCTTTATGACAAGATACCACATGAATGGTATGTTGACACTTCTATAGATACCAAATAAGGAAGATCATAACAATTTGCTTTTACTAGTAACACATTTTCAAATCAATTCTACACACAGTAATTTTTGCAGTCTCCCCCCAGGCCTAGTAGYATGATTATGCATTTTACTCAGATTAAACTTGTACGCACAGTACTACCAGTTAATCACCACCAGTAGTAAAATTACAACTACTAGAATTAAAGATTTTTGGCTACSCACTACTATAACTTTGGCTGACTAGTTCTAGTAAGCTGCTAGAGCATCCTTTGGCTTCCCAATGACCTGGATCTCTAAGTAATTGTATCAACTTGGTCTGGGCACTTCTTCTTAGTCCTCTGTTGTGTGGTGGGTCTAAAGTTGTTTTTTGATAGAGTTCTGGCCTATTTTCTAACCAGCAGTCAGTCTCCACTGGCCAATTTTTGCCATAACGGCTGTGAATGGAGAACTGTCTTCCCCCTGGGCTCTCCTAATCATGTAACAATGACACACAGGAGCACTCTTCTTAACACTACTATGACCGAGCATATCCCCAAAGGGGATCTTATTAGTAGTACTACTACTAGTAGAGGCATTTCCAGAGCTGTTGTGGTTAGCTTATTGAGCTGTTTGGGGTTGAAAGAGTGACCGAATACTAGTAGATCTATATAGGATCAGTACTAAATACTGGGCTTCAAAATTAACTGCAATCTTACTACTAATAATTTTTCTGCCTGGAGTAAAGTTACTTTTATCCAATTAGGGTTCAGTAAAGTTTTTTACGGTTAACGCATTCTANGAACAGCTATATCTTGGTCCCCAAAAGACGCTTAAGTATGGTAGTAAGCACATGAATTGAAAGTCATTTTAAAGAGTTTCTAACCATATGGGGGCGTTGGGGGGTCCTGTGGTATTTATCACCAGAAGTAAAATCATGCCCACAGAGCTTCTTGTCATGCTGCTCTGTGTTGCCTATGAAAAATGTGACTGCAAATTTTGTTCTCAATTACTACTACTACTACTACTAGGAGTAGTAGTACTAGTAGTACTACCACCAGCACCACCAGGAGCAGGAGGAGGATCACCATTGTCTAGTAGTACTACTAGTACTAGCTACTAGTAGTGCGTACTAGCACCACTGCTAGTAGTAGTACTAGTAGTAGTACTAGTAGTAGGCCAACGACAGTCATCATAGTATTAGTAGTAGTACTACTACTACTAGCAGTAGTAGTAGTTCTTGTACTACTACTAGTAGTAGTACTACTAGTAGTACTAGTAATATGCCAAACATTACTAATTCTGACATTGGGAATGGTTAAGTTAAAATTTGGAAGGTTAATTCTACTAGCATTAAGAATGCCCTCTGTAGTATAATTTCTATTGATCTGCAACATCTAGTACTAGTAGTAGTACTACTACTACTAGTACTTGGTGCTTACTGAGATATGGGCTCACAGTATGAAGGGTAGGAGCAGTACTAAAAGTAACACCCCGTCCTCTGATTTTGGTTGCACGTGCTGTCCCTATCTAAAAAGAAAATTCGAGGCGCGCGCGCCGAGGATTTTCTTTTTAGATAGGGACAGCACGTGCAACCAAAACCGACTCCGAGGCAAGTGAAACTGCTGAATTTTGCTTTAGGAAAAGGACCCTTCCTAAAGCAAAATTCAGCAGTTTCACTTGYCGAGGAGGAGGACAAGAGGATAGGGGTGTTAGTTGTGTAATCCAATGCTTGCACGGTCGAGCAGAGTGGAGGAGACCCTTGCCAGCGATCGGCATTGCTGTTTYGTTGCTTTTCGTCGGGGGACAACAAAAAACCTGCATTCCTACGTGATTTACGTAGGGCTGGTACAAGATGGTACCAAAGTACTTTTTAGTGGTACCGGAGTACCACTTTTCGCGCATGCGCGTGTATCACTCTAACTAGTAGTTGGTCGCTAATTGCTAATAGTGGGACATAGCTAGTCCCTCCAGTAGTTAGCTGTATGTGACTCCTTAGTAACGACCAATTCCATTCACAGCTCGTGGGATTCCATTCACATTTTTACCACGTTGTACTGGTGTACGTTGATTTTGTACTGCATCCTACGCAATCGTTGTTTTCACTCACTCACTCACTCACTCACTGATCTAATCATAGTTTAGAAAAAGCAACGATTTGATCCGCTTCTTTTGAACTAGACCATGGGAATAGGCCTCTGTTTCCATTTGTTTATCTTCTTGTTTACAACAACGCATTGCTGTAAGTGCCCCTTGTTTGCTGCGACCTTGAAAATTTCTGTTTTYGATGTGTTTTCGATGCGTTTTACTAACTTTCTTACGAACAACGACAACGACGACTGTTGCAACGACGGTGTCCGACCATGGCAACAACAACAACAACAACAACAACAACAACAACAACAGCAGCTTCTTTTCAAAGTAAGTCTCGTGCGCGTAGTACTCTGATGAGCACAAATCGTGATCCTCACTCCTTGTTTTGTTATTGATGTTGTTCCTTCTTTTTTATTTGATGCAGCTCTTGTCAACAACATGGTTCGAACGATTCCTCCACGACGCAGCAGTCGCTGTACCCGTTCTTCTTCTTCTTTCTTGTCTGGTGGTGGCAAGGATACAGCGCCCCAGACTAGGTCCAAAGCCGCTGCAGGTGGTGGGAAGCTGGTGACCAGGAATCCATACAAGAAAAAGAAGGCTCCTCGTCGTCCTTCGGCTGGTGCGACGAACAAGAATCCAGTTGCTGCAACGCCCGCTGCACCAACGCCCTCCATTCTTGCTGCAAAGCCCTCGGTTGCTGTCGCTGCACCAACGCCCTCCRTTGTTGTTGCTGCACCAACGCCCTCCATTCTTGCTGAAAATCCTTCGATTCTTCCTGCAAATCCTTCGATTGTTCCTGCAAATCCTTCGTTTGTCGTGGCTGCTGC
>CAACVS010000114.1:485498-514842 GCA_900660405.1 Pseudo-nitzschia multistriata
TACTAGAATACTAAACAATACTATTTATACTATTACCAACTATTGTACTAGCTATTAGTAATACATATTCCTCATTGTCACTAGAAACTAAGCTGTGTATAGTACTAGTTGTAGTAGTAGTAATACTCCTGCTACTAGCACTACTAGCACTAGCATGACTAGAAATACTAGTAGTAGTAGTAGTACTAGTACTAGTACTAGTACTACTACTACTACTACTACTACTACTAGTACTACTAGTACTACTAGTACTACTAGTACTACTAGTACTACTAGTACTACTACTACTACTACTACTACTACTAGTACTATGGGGGGTACTACTAGGACTAACTATTAGTATTACATATCCCTATTGTCACTAGAAACCAAGCTGTATATAGTACTAGTTGTACTAGTACTAGTAATACTCCTGCTACTAGCACTGCTAGCACTACTAGCACTAGTAATACTACTACTACTACTACTTGGGGGGGCTCCTAGTAGTACTACTAGGACCTCCTACTTATACCAGTAGTTTSAGTATAAAAATTGYATGKCCMAACTACCCACTGAACCCAACATGTTYATTAGAATGTTAAGATGAATTCTACAAAAAACTAGGTCTTTATTGGATGCTTAGATCCTTTTTTACACCACAATTAAGTTTGCACTGTAGATTGTGCAGTTTCTTACATGCATTTTAACACGTAAGGGACTAAATTTGTACGTAAATGCAAATTTGCATTTTCGTCGCCGCGTAGCATTCTATTACCGATTAACTGGTAGGCGCTTACATAGACGTAAGTACTTATGTACGTACGCTACTCGATACCGATACGTAAGAATACAGCACCGGTGCCTGTGGCGCTGTTGTTTCCTAGAAGGGAGTCGCGTTAGTCGACCGATGGTGTGAAATACTGCATGTATTCTTTTCAATTCGTGATCTTTCGACTGATTTAAAAAAATGAWTWCGAGCAAGTCCGAGATGGCCGTTGATCTGCGACCGTTCACATTCCCTTTCCTCATCTTCGAAAACGATTATCATCGATGATACACCATAATTATTGTAACATCGAAGAGATTGATAACAATACGGACTTTACTTGAAATAACGAAGTATCTTGTAGAGAATGACAGACACTGTTGCATTAAGTGTAAAATGGGGAAAAGAGACTATTGCTCTTGATTTTATCGTGGCTGGTGGGGTAAAGGGTCTCAAGACTGAACTGGAAGAAAAGACCCGCGTGCCTGCGGATAGGATGAAGCTAATGGCTAAGAGCAAAGGTATGTTTTGCCTCATTTTGATTTCACGAATAACCTGCAATGTTTATTAGGATTCATAGTTCTGACAAAAAACCTATTGGCTTTGTAGGATTATGGAAGGGAGTATTGAAAGATGATTTCGACTTTTCCACCATTGATTTCGCCRCGGCCCTTTCGAAAGCCAAAGGTGGCCCACTGAATCTATTGTTGATGGGATCTGCTTCGGAACTCACTGGCCCCAAGACGAAAACGSTATTTTTGGAGGATCTACCACCAGAAGAAGTCGCAAAGGTTGCGGAGCCGTAAGTATAACTACGATTAATTCGTGACTCTCTCGACAACAATGCTCGGAAATGATGGGCATGCTTTATCTTCATCGGATTTGGACTCACACAACGTTTCATTCAAATGTGYAGGTCTGGATTGGAGAACTTGGGCAATACTTGTTATTTGAATTCGGTCGTTCAGTGCTTGCGAGCTGTCCCTCAGTTACGCCGAGGGCTAGAATCTTCAACTACCACKCCTACCTCTGCTCCCACCATGTTTTTGTCTTCACTGCGGGACACGTATACCCAGCTCGACCGAACTGCAACAGCAGTGGCGCCTTCCACATTAGTTCGAGTAACAAAGATGGCATTTCCAGAATTCAACAGAACTGGAGCCAACGGTGCTCCGATGCAACAGGATGCAGAAGAATTTTTCTCGGGGTTGCTAACAATTGCTGCTGGGATACTGAAAGACGATAATCAAATTAAGGCTGCTTTGCCCTTCTCGACCCCCCAAGAACTCAATGGGGCGGACAACCTAATCGATGCTTTGTTTGGTCTCAAGATGGAAGAAACGCTGACYTGTGACGAATTCGATGACAAGGGTGCTTCCGGTGACAAAGACGACAAAATGCAAGATGACGACCAAGTCAAGGAAATAAGCACCTCTGCTATGGTAGAACCACCAGTTAAATCCTATGACTTGCATCGTAAATTGGTGTGCAACATACAAGGTGGATCAGATGGAAACGCCCAAACCAATGTGAGTCACCTGGCCGAAGGTATTGCTCTGTCGTTGAACGGTTCCATTGAGAAACGATCGGCGGTGCTAGGACGTGATGCCGTTTGGACTCGAAAGCAACGAATCGCACGACTCCCGCCCATCTTAACCGTCCAATTCGGAAGGTTTTATTGGAAAGCAACTCCTGATTCTCAGGATCATGCTGGTGTGAAGTGTAAAGTTATGAAGCCTGTGGCGTTCAACAGCATTTTCGACATTTATGACTTTTGTACTGATGAGGTAAAAAAGGAATTGAAAAAATCGCGAGACAAATCTTTGAAAGAAGAGGAAGATCGCATCAATAGAAAACTGAAGGGCGAAGATGTCGATGCTGATACAAAGATGGATGTTGACGAAGCTGGCGAAGACGATGAAGAAGCGGCAGCTCTTAAGGCTGCCCTCGCGATGAGCATGCAGGAAGACGGAGAAAAACCAGCTCCTGTCGGGCCAGGACTGCCTGCTGAATTYCATGGGCACTACGAACTATTTGCAGTTGTYACGCACAAGGGGCGTGATGCCGATGGTGGGCACTATATGGCTTGGGTCAAGGCTGCATCGAATTCTGGAAAGGTTGAGAAAATTGCAGACACCGAGGAAGAAAACGAGGACTGGTTTGTCTTTGATGACGATGAAGTCAGTCCTTGTAAAACAGAAGATGTTTTGAAGCTAAAGGGTGGTGGTGATTGGCACATGAGTTATCTCAATTTCTATCGTGCTAAAAAGTAAACGACGTGATAATACTGAACGTTCAGTGACCATTTGATTTCATCATTTTTATTTAGCCTTACGTATAGAATAGTCGAAGAGGTGGAGCAAGCTTCCTCAGGGGCCCAATGGAAAGTGTACACTATGCGTACGTTTCCTTGATAACCTCGAAGGAAATTAAACAAGGCAAACTTTCCTTTCAGTTCATCTGCGATTCGAAGGCATTTCCATGTCATCGCTGTCGGAAGACTCCCCTGTCGGGACGCCTTCAAATTTACTTTCGTCTTCGACACTTTTGCCATCAAATGACCAAAGCCTTTTCAGTATAAAAAAGTTCGCGATACCTGTCCACAATAATGTGACAACCCAGTTTATCATATGGGGCAGTTCAAAATACTTTGAAAGGACAAAATTGAATATWGTGGATAGCACAATKATAATGGAATAACCAGCATACATTCTCGCTAAACTTCGCCAATACCCTCCCACGTAGTTACCAAAAACTAGATACCGATGACTCGAGTGTCGAAAGATTACGCTGRTCCCGAACGACAAGGCCCAACAAAGACTCCCATCGTGGAGTTGTGAATACAGGGAGATATAGAGGAAAAACTGAATCACATCACAACCAGAACCAGAGATTATGAAGCAAAGGTATCTGGGGGGGCGAATCCCTGCTATTCTAACAACTTCGGCAGCTGGCTGAGTACCGTACACGACTTTTTTCAGCCCAGTGACAAAAAATATCCGATTATCAGAACCACTACGTCTTAGCTTTGGAAGTTTCAGCGACTCGATCCAATTTATTGCGTTTGACAGCAAGGTAGCACCGAGCTGGTCGTTTAGGTAGTCCCCGTCCCATTCGCTGCCRTCCGAGCTAGATTCTTCCGATGGAACTCTTGGCAAATTCCTGTCGTAAAAAGCCTTTTTCCGTAATCCCATTGCTGAAAAGATATTGTGTTGTGACGGAAGAGGGAGTGGCCCGACGTTACGGTGGATCAGGGTGAAAGTTAATGACGATGAAGGTCGCGAAGGGCACCATGAGTACGATTTACGACATSAGTAGTTTCCTATCGTAGCAGGTTTTCTGTTCGCAGTTTCATTGATACTCGTACGTAYGGTACATTACCTGTAGGAGAACGAAAAACGTTACGAAAAAAATTTGAAAATTTCCGACTCTTTCATTCGGGATTGAATTGAATCAGTCACTGAATCATTCGTAAGCATCCCACGATACGTAATACGTACMGTACACACGTCCCATATTTAAGGTACGTACGGTACGTTGGAGTCGAACTTACAGTACCGTACTTTTCCCGTCCCAACGAAATCGTCCTCTTATTGCCAACGTACYGGTAGTACAGTACTTGGAGTAAAATAATCCATCTCGTAGCTTGCAGTACGKATCGTACTGTATGAACAGTAAAATACAAATAAACAGAATGAAATCAATACAGTACGGTACGTCCTGTACTGTAAAAACGATAAAAACGATCATCATGGTGATTCTCAGCAAGTCGTTGAAACTGTTTTCTACGGTACGATACCGTTCCACGTACGGTACCTCCTATGCTAGGCCGCTAACGGTCGAATGGAAATAATAMGAATAATTTTCAAGGTCTTGTTACCGCAACAAACTAATCTTTATCTTCGTGTTTTAGGTCCAGTGGTATCTCCCCCTGTCTTTCACTCTCTTCTTGAATAAATTGAAATTTTGCAAGCATGTCGGCGATGGCAAAGGCACAGAAAGCCAAGGCTGAGGTTTTCATCAAGGAGGCCGAGGCGTTGTTATCGAAAAAGGGGTGGTTCTCGTCTTCGAAGGAACGAAATGCAGAAGAGGCTGCTGAGACCTTCGAGAAGGCGGCAAACGCRTACAAGGTTGGTGGTCTCAACCAGGAAGCAGGAGACGCATATGTCAAAGCTGGCGAAATCTACAGGGATAAATTAAGTAACTTCAACAATGCATCGAAGTCATTCAACAACGCTGGTAAGATATATTTGTTTCGCCCAATAGCACACGACTGGCCAAGTSTATACTTGGTGACCAATTGCAAACTTTTCCGAAAAGCTGACATCGTTTCAATSCATTTTTGCTCCTTTTTCGATAGGGACATGCTACAAAAGGAGCAATCCCGCTGATGCTGTAACTGCGTTTCAGCAAGCTGTCTCGTTGTACACAGACAACGCCCGAATTATGCAGGCAGCCAAATTGATGAAGGAAATTGCAGAACTTTACGAAACCGAAGAAATCGACGAAGAGGACAAATCCCATGTTGTGTTAGCCATAGAAGCGTATGAACAAGCGTCAGAGCTTTTCGCAATGGAAGATTCAAAATCTTCTACGTCTCAATGTCTCAGCAAGATCGCTGAATTGTGTAGCGCTGCTCTAGATCCTCCCGATTTTCGTCGCGCTAGCAAGATGTATGACGATCTAGGACGACGGTGTCTTTCMAGTAATTTGTTGAAATTCAATGCTAAGGGATATTTCTTACAGGCCGTTCTATGTCATTTGGCGAGTGGTGATGATGTTGGTGCAGAACAAGCTGTCGCCAAGTACGAAAGTTTGGACTACACGTTTGCGGACTCTCGCGAGGGGAAATTTGCTCAATCGTTGATCGAATCTGTTCAGGGCTTTGATGTAGAAGAGTTTTCTAATTCTTGCTACGAGTACGATCGAATCTCGAAGCTGAACCCCTGGCAAACTTCGATACTCGTGAAGGTCAAGCGCAACATTGATGACGGCGGAGACGGTGGCGATGACGACTCGGATGTTGATCTCACATAAAAAGTCAACATTAATCGACTAGAAGGGGTGCGCGGAGGTTTCTCACGTACAACAAGATAGGAAATCATTTTTCTTATTATTATTTCTCGGAGATAGATACCTTGTTTAAAAATGCTGTTCCTATTTATTCCAGTTTACTCGTTGTAAGGTTTTGAATATATCACCCGGTCGTCAAATTGTGTGTTTTGCTGTAGATCTGGCGCTGCCTTGTATTTCTGGATTGCTTCTCGAAGTATYCTTTTTTGATCATCTGGAGCAAACGCAGCGTCTACTGTATCCTCCAAAACATTAAAAACGTCGTTCATTTCCCAGCCCATTTTTTTCATGGCGAYTCTCCACTGCCATGTTAACGACGTGTTGAAAACAGCAGGATCGTCCGAATTCAGAGAAAACTTGACTCCATTTTCTTTAAAATTGACCATTGGATGGTCTGTCCACTGTGTCTTGGTCCATGAACCGGTTTCCTGCGCAGCAAGTGGAACGGAAGAAGAGAAGTCATCGAGTGGTTAAAATGTACGTACAGTTGTTGTCAAATCTGACATCCTCTTTCGAACCGGGTTTCGAGTTCGAATTAATTCTAGGTTTCTGCGTAAACTTCAATCATGCACATGCCTACATCCTGGAACTTACCACACTTGAAGTCGGACAGCACTCAAAATGAACATTTTCTGATTTTGCAAGGTCCATGATCTCATATTGCTTTGCTGCGCGGTATCCATGCCCGATGCGTTTTGCTCCATAATGGAGAATGGCAGCTCCAACATTGAGTTCTGATCCGGGAGTCTCACCAGCGTGCAGTGTGACTGACACGCCCAATTCCGTAGCCTTGCGGCACATATCGAGATGGGCATCTCGATACGGCGAATTAGTTGCAAAGTGACTCTCACCCGCAGCAACATCAACGCCCACTACTGCGCAGGGGAAATCTTGTTGAAATTCGTTTGCCATGTCAATCACCTCGGCCGACCACTCTGGTTGAAAATCGATTCCACAAAAGATCTGGTTGACGATGCAAATTTCCTCGTCCGTTGATAGTTTATTGCAACCGAGCCTTAGCCCTTTTGTGATGGCTTGATGGGCCTTCCGAGGATCGTCTGCCAAAAAGTGAGGTGAATATCTCACCTCGGTGTATATGATATTCTGCTCTTTCTGGCGTTTGACGAAATCAAATGCTAGACTCTCTAATAGATCGAAATTATTGTGGACAAGTGGCAAGAAAAATTGAAAGCAAAGAAGCATATCCCCTAAGGTTCGGACATTTTTATTCGGTGATGTCTTTCTCTCCTCGACTGGCCGCGTTTTTCTGTATCGCCGCCTAGACGTGCACAAGTGAGTGAAATCCAGGTCGGTCTTGCAACCAAGCACCTGCTCTCTCAGTTTAAACGGAGGTGCGTTTGGATTCGTCTCCCAAGGAAGTTTTTGCTCTACAGGAATACACTCAATCAAATGTGGGTGACGCTGTAGATGATCCCAAATATCTTTTGGAGAGAATGCACCGTCGAGATGAACATGGAGCTCGACTTTTGGGACAGACTGAAGGAATAATTCTTTTTCCATGTTATCAAACCACGGAATTTCGGTCACCATTTCTTCCAAAGAAGATTCTGAAAAGCTCATTTTTAATTCTTTGCTCCTGGTTTCGCAGTTATTGGAAAATAAGGATTGCGTTGTTTTGGCAGGAGATTTGATCATGGGGGGTTGTTTCGTACGTGCCGTATGGTCCAGTTCTCAGGCGAATGATGTTGTCGTGTGTGTTAAAGCACCTCGTACCTGTTCTCGCACAAGTTTTCACAGTGTCATCAACRCTCGAATTCTCAGTTCCATTTCGAATCTCTGTTCCGATGTCAATTTTCATTCCYGGCACAACTCGACCAGAACGACTGAATAGATTAGGTCTTTTGCGGTGCGCAGCCAGGGGAAGTCGAAAGTTGGGTGTACTGTACGTACCATACTGTACGTTTGTCATTTGTTCAATCTTTCATAGTACTAGCATATCAGGAAACTCATCTCGTGCCACCAACATCTCATTTCCGTAACTTTATATTTTTACAGAAAAAAATCAGGTTCAACCTAGTACATGCTTTACATTAAAAATTTGTTGATACCATGTTTTTAGTACATTTTTCTCCCCCTCAAACTCCCTTATTCCAGAAGGACACCAATTCCAGTCGAATAACGACTATTTTTGTACTTTTTATTCTATTCAACTTCCATGATTGATAGATTGGTTGCGGCCGCTGCCTTGGTTTTTTTTTTGAAGGATGGCGGCGGCCAAAAAACTTACTACGGTGCAAAAACTAGTAGGTTATTGCTAGTAGAATGACTTGTTGTCACAATAATGACTGAATGTTTAAGTTAAAAATGAAATAATTTATTTTGGTAAAGGTAGTACTAATTTATTTGCAAAAATTAATATACCGGGGTTTGTACAAATCTACACTAAAAAAAATATCTTTTTGTTTCCTCGGTAAGTCCAGGGCTGTAAGAATTCTTCAAAGTTAGTGGCTACGTGCACTAAAGATAGAGATAGTGAAGTGCAGTGCACTGTAGCCAATTACTGTGTGTTTCATAACAATTGAAACCGGCCTTGAAAGAGAGCAATAAGTAATAATTTCAAGTTCTAAACTTTGATTTGAAGTCATGAACTTTTGCTCGTACATCATGTACCAGGTTCTACTGAGCTTGTTTTTAAAATGACTGAATGACCAAATCGATTCCCCTCAAAACAAAATAAAATGGTTCGAGGTGATTCAATTATGAATCCTGGCCTTTCAATTATGGATCCTGGCCTTTCAATCATGAATGCCATCCAAAAACTAGCTCAGTAGAACCTTGTAGACTTTCTACCAGGACATTTGAAGTTCATAACTTCAAATTGAAGTTAAGAACTTGAAATTATTACTACTTTTTGCTCTCTTTCGAGGCCGGTTTCAATTGTTACGAAACGCGTAGTAAAGGAACCATGTCGATTTTGATGTTTTTGGAAAAAATTAAATTCTCCAGTCCCCTTTTTTCATTATGTGATCAGTTCTGGTGATCACAAAAAAAATGTGATCAGTAATGATCACAAAATTGATGAATTTCTTGATCACAATTTTTAATGATCAGTTTTGATCACTTTTTTTTTCAACAGATTAGAATTGCCCTCTGCACCCTCAGTTAGTAATTTTTAAAAATATAATAGTTTCCGGTACACCCTGCAAAACAAGGAGAAACAAAGAGAATTTTTCTCTTTGTTTAGACAGGCAATGATATTCTCATTGTTTCTCATTGTTGTAACAAAGAGAAACTAAGAGAATATCACCTCTCCTCTTTTCTCTTTGTTTTGCATTGTTTAAATGAGGAGAAACAAAGAGAATATTGCCTGGGCAATAATGTTCTCATTGTTTCTCTTTGTTCAAGCAGAGTGAATATAATCTGGGCACCATTCTCTGTATTTTTACATGGTGAAAGAATGATGGGGGCAATTCCCGTTCATAGAAGGAGCAACAAAGAGAATATTGCCTGAGCAATATTATCTTTGTTTCTTTATGTTTAAACAAAGAGAATATTGCTTCTCCTCATTTCTCTTTGATTTGCGGATTTTTTAAAAGAGAAAGATAATATTGCTTGGGCAATTCTCTCTTTGTTTAAACATGGAAAAAACCTATGGGAAACCCTGATATTGATTGGCAACTGTTTTCCTTAAATGCTAAAGGAGGGCCCTGTAATATGCAAACAGATTAGTATGAGTACAATACAAACGCCCCATTTTTAGTAATCAGATTCTCCTATCGACAAACCAATGAGAATTACATACTCTATTAGTTAGAAACTTTTGTTTTTTCTCTTCACATATATCATGTGTATAATGCCAGGTGTCTTATTCTCAAGAACATTTCCTGCTTCTAGATTTACCTGTTCTTGGGCACAAACATCAATTTTGAAAAACTCATGAAACAACCAATCATCAGCAATAGACCACCAAGCTGGTGTCACCTCTTCATTTCTTGATCAATACTCAACCAATTGCAGTCACTAGACCAGTGTTCTATTCCTTACTTTAATAGCAAGAGGATATAGAAGTTGCAGATCAATGGCTCCAGGAAATCAGATGGGATGAACAATGGCTTCTTTGAAAAAGCAATGAAGAAGTCTTCAGAGGCTTTGAACATCAAAGCTGTTGCTTTGATTGAACAGTTTGCTTCACAGCAAAAAGATGTTTAGAAGAAGAAGGAAGATACCAAGTCCCTTCCAGTTTGTACTAAACTGACTGCATTTTCCTAGTGGAAGAACAAAAGAAAATTCCTGCATAGAAAAAGAAGCTCTTGGATACTATATGGATGCAAGTGAAGAATATTCCCCCCTCCAACAGCTTCTTCGGCTGATGCTGAAGAGGCTTTGCTGCAGAAACTGAGACAAGATGAGATAACTATCAGGGAGCCTCTGCATGAAAGGGGGGGAGAGATTGAAGAACTAGGCAGTGTCCTTCTTTGCAAGCTTGACTGGTAAAGAAGAAAGGACTGCTTCCAATCTTTCTGTGGAGGTCTTTTTGGAGGGTCTGAAGGGATCAGTTGCTGAAGAATAATCCCCAGTGGTTACTAGTACTTAGATAGGGCTGCAATAAGCACCCAGTAGTAAGCATTTTGTTGTAAAGAAATCTGTTCTTTGAAATGGATTTGTATTAGGTAGTGTTCTTTGCACATGCTGGATTCTTTTTGGTGGATCTGACTTCTCAAAAAGTGAGCAGGAAAAAGTGGGCAAAAACATGCTTGGAAGTTCATTGGTTTGTTTCCTGAGCAGTTTCCTTGAGACATCAAAGTGTCATAAGCAGCAGTTAGATTGCTTGTCCTGGTGGTAATATTGGTAGTGGGTGTTGTCATGCTGGTAGGCTTTGAGGTATGATTAGTATTTAGTACAAAACAAGAGAAGATAATAATAAGTGAGAGTCACTATTGGAAGAATAGAGTTCTTGATGCAGGAAATGCTAGTAAACAGTTCTTGCTGGCAGAAAGAAAATCCTGATGAAGAAAGTAGTTCCAAATGGAAGAACAAAGCTGTTGATGTGGAAAATGATTATCAACACTTCTTGGTGGCAGAAAGAAAATTCTGATGTAGAAAGTAGTTCTGAATTTTAAGATATATCTCTGGCGAGCCCAAGAAGTTAAATACTCACTCTTGAAGCAAGTTGCAGAATATATGGGTGACATTGTAATAAATGATTTTACAAAGTGAGAAGTACTAGATTGATTGCCAATGTTAGTTCCAATTAAACTGCTGACAGTGGTTGGGGGGGGGGGGTGCAGTTACTGTGTGAGTGTTAGTATTGTATTGTGGTCATAGCTTCTTGCCTCTGTGTCTTTTTTTGGGTGTAAGCGAGTTTTTTTTTCACCATTAGTACTCAAGGGGAAAATTTAATTATGGTTCAGAAAAATAGAAGAACAGTACCTGAAAATTCTTTGTGGAATGAGGTGTGAGGAGGTGTGTACCATCTTCAATACGTTAAATACTGACTGCCCTGCAATTTATTAAGTCATTCTGGATGAAACACAAATTGGGTGCCAATGCGCATACCGGTAAGAGGTAGGAAAGGCAAATGCATGGCACAAATCTGGAATATGTTATGGGTACAATAAAAATGTGGTGGTCAAGAGAACAGTGTCATTCAAGACATGGAGAGTGGCAATCAACCACACCCCAGTTGTTGCCACTCCTCTTTTCAGGCAGCATGCATTGAAGGTGACTGTCTCAGCAACCAAGGATTCCAATGCAGCTTCAAATTCCTCATTGCATGCTTCAACCTAGACCTTGATTATTTTCAACACATTATTGATGTATGCACTTGCCACCAGTGGAAGTGGCTGATGGAGTGAATAACTCAGGTGCTTGGTGGTCAGCAAACAGGAGCTCATCAAGTCGGTAGAACATGTATGAGTTGGGTCATGGACACCAAGCCCAGCAAAGCAGGCTAGGAGAGCTAGGCAGTCCTGGAGGGCTACAACTGTCTCCATGGTGTTGCTAAGCAGCTCCCACTAGAAAGTGCTCAGCAAGGGCTTTCTCTGCAGGAGAGACAAAGAAGGCATCAGCTAGGCCGGGGACAACCCATTGGAGGTACATCCACTCAGTCTGGAAGGACTTGATCATAACAGTGTATGCTACCTGTGTGTACTTCCAAACCACTCCAGCGAGGAGTTTTACACCAGCCACCCATTGCTCAATCTGTGGAACCACCTACAAGGCACAGGTGTCAGGCACACCAATAAAGGCCCCCAGATAGCAGTGAGTGCCCTTTGGAGCCCCATCTGAACAATTTATTATTGATAAAAGCTGCCTTCATAGTACCTCTTCTAGTTCACTATGTTAGATATCGTATAGCGTGGGCCAAGCAAAAAAGCACGGTTTCAACTGTACATTAGCAATTCAAGATATACGTAATCAAATATAAGTCAATATTTGTCGTACGCCGTACTCCCCCACGGCATTCGAAAGCTCTTTGAATTCTCTTTTTAACCATGTGCTTATCATACTTAAGCGTCCATTGGGGAAAAAGTTATTGCCCAAACTGTCAGTTCGGGACTAAAACAGTTATACGGTTAAATTATACATATGCGTGGATTTGTGGCCATCTTTTTCCCGTGTAACGACTCGTGGGATTAAAAATTGGCTTGTACTGCAGTGTACAGCGGGCACGTGCTGAATTTTTGAATCCCACCAAAATAGTTTTGCTTGCACATGCAAAATAGTTTCGCTCGCACGTGCACGATGTAGCCCTGGTACAAGTCAAATTTTAATCCCACGAGTCATTACATGGGAAAAAGATGGCCAGGAATCCAAGGTTTAAACCGTACATTGGCTGGCCAACGCTATCGTATAGGCTTGGCCAGCTAATGTACGGTCCCAGTCGTACATTTTGGGCCATCTTTTTTGCGTGTAATGACTGCTTTGACTAAAAATTATATACATACGAAATCCTCGTGAGATTAAAAATTGGCTTGTACTGCAGTGTACAGAATAGTTTTGCGCGCACGTGCTCAACCAACAATTTTGGCTTCGAACACATGCAAATTTTTAATCCCACGAGTTGCTTTCACGTGCATGCTGTAGGCCTAGTACAAGTCAAATTTTTAATCCCACGAGTCATTACACGGTAATTAGATGGCCACTAATCCACGCACACGTATAATTTAACCGTATAACTGTTTTAGTCTTGAACTGACAGTTTGGGCAATAACTTTTTCCCCAACAGACGCTTAAGTATGATAAGCACATGGTTAAAACGAGAATTCAAAGAGCTTTCTAATGGCGTGGGGGAGTACGGCGTACGACGAATATTCACTGATATACGTTTACGTATATATTGAATTGCTAATGTACGACTGGTGCGTCTTTTTTTGCTTGGCCCACGCTATACGATACGATAAATTTAAGATCTTTTTTGTTCATGGCATCAACCAGCAGGGTTCCCTCAGGTTCAACAGCAGGAAGAACAACCAGGTTGACCAAAGGTGACGGGTCAGTGGAGTCTGGTGGGTCAGGTGGAGCCAGGATTTTTTTCCATAGCATCAACAGTAGTGTCTGCCAATATATTTGATCTGAATCAGAGATCCCAACAAGCCACAAGGGTCACCTGCATCAATGTCAGCCACCTTCAAAGACCTCCAACAGACACTTTGCTTTCAGGCACCTGTAAAAACACCAGTCAAGGTGAATATCATTGTTGCTCCCCACAACCATGACTGAAATTGGATTCTATTTAATTTTAGAATGACTGAAGATGTGTATGACAATGACCAAGTTATTTCATGAGTCTTGGGAGGAATTGGGTTCTCTTCAATTTTAGAATGACTGATGATAACAATGACTGAATTATTTGGGAAAAGTGAGTCGATGCTCTTATCGAGGATCGACGAACTATGAAATCTAGAATGGATCGCTGTGGGGATTGAGTGAGGTGTGAATCGAATGAGTTGAGTCACTCACGCAAGTGAATGAAATGAGTCATGTCGATCATATGAATCCTAGGGGATTGCGTGAGTCATATATGTATGGTGTGTATGAATCGTAGATACGTATCGTATGTATGTGTCGTATGTATGAATCATACCCACGGTCTGATATCCTACGGACAACAGAATTGGGTTCTGGAGGAATTAGGTTCCCTTTAACTTTAGAATGACTGATTATGACAACAACTGAAAATTCAAAAATTGGGAAAGTGGTTCTCTTTTATCTTTAATCTTGGATGACAAGAAGTGTTACTACTATGGAAAAAACAAATAATTTGTCTTCTGTTTAGGTGCTAAAAATTTTATTTGAAATATTAGACAACCAAGAAGGCCTACACAATTCTACACAAAAAAATATTTTTTTTTTCTTTGGTATGTCAAATCTAGTGATGGGCTCTGTACACGTGAGGAATGGTAGTCAACCTGTGCACTGTGGCCAACTGCTGCTGTTTGTTATGTTGACTTTGTGGCTCTCTTCTTCTGCTCCTGTGTAAACAATAATTGGCTGGCTAATGCAAATAGTTTCTATGGTGCAAACACTAAACAAGTGAGCAAAGGTGGAAAAATATTACAATCATTTAGAAGCAAATTGCTGTTTGTTGGAATTGTACTGGTTTGTTGTCTACTAGAAGAAGTAGTATTATCTTAGACATGTGTATTGTTTTTTGTAAACAGAAGAGTTTTTCTTGCAGATACAGTGTTTTTGTGTCAAATCCCTGTAGTCATTTGTACCCCAATATTGGAAATAAATTAATCCACAATCTCTGTGCAACTTCCACCCCCAACCACTCCTTCAATATGAATTTGTAAGCAGCCATTGACAATTGACAGTGGAGTATTCTCAGTAACATTGTCAATCACATCAATTCCCCATAAACCAGACCTTGAATTGTCAAAACAAACAGACCTAAGTTGGCAAAAATTTGGAAAGAACTGCTCATAAAATGAAGACTCCATCATACAAAACATGGCTACAAATTAAATTTCAAACTCTATACTAAGAATAAACCCTTCTAAAAAACATTCAAAATGTTAAAAAGTGTTGACCATGGTGGTGCAGAATTAGAGCATGTCTCTAACAAAAATCTTTGTGCAAATAGCTTTATGTCTCAAACTCTTCCAAGGCTCATTGCTGCTTCATCCCAACCATCAAGTGTGAAGTCCTCCTTCAATGATAATGACTCAACTCTTTCCAATACTCCTACAAACACTGTACTTGATCAGTCAAAGCCAATTCCAAAACTTGAAGCCATCTTTTACCTTGTAAGGCTAGACAAAATACTACAGCTTGATGGGATTCTTACTGTGAAGTCCAACAATTGAAAGATAATGTTGATACATCAGATTTGCCTAACAACTGGGAACCAAAACCCCGTGGGAATGAAGCCTTTGTATGATACAACATGTTTGACAGTCTGATTAATATAGGGACCTGGACTGGTAATGGAACTGTTACAAAACAATCTTTTCCAGCCCAAGCATGAAGGACCAATTCATTATCATAAAACACCATATGGCAAGAAGAAGGGTATTCATGTTTTTTTTGGTAGGATCAAATGCTACTCAGACATACAGTGATAGCAAAAACCAAAGGTGTTGTCCAGGTTTCATTCAGTCAATTTGCAAGAAAAGAGGCATCCAAGGCAACTATCAAGGATGAGATGCAGAAATACCAAGATCTGATTACAGTGAAGTTTCTATGTAGCAATTTCTTCTCTTTGGTACTGTGGAACAAACAAAACCTTTTAATACCTTATTCTGTTGCATCATAATAATGTACAACTACCAATATGCAAAAAGAAAGTTCAATCAATGATGTCTCACATTTAGTATTTAATGCCTGGAAGAATGGTTGAAGAACTGTAGGAGCAGTCTATCTCACTAAACCTTGATCACTGAACATCTATAGCAAGTCAGAACTGCACTGGTGTTATTTCTTAGCAATTTATCAATGGGACTTTTTGGGTTAAGTGTTCCTTTGATGTTGGTAAAAACAATGGAGGAACAAAAGGCAAAAAGTTGAGTGATGATTTTCAGAGATTGATGCTTGAAAAGCTCAAGTTGGGAGGTATAAACTTGACAGCAGTACTAACAACTGATACTCCTCATAACATGGTAAACTCTCCTTGGATATTGCTAGAGGACCAGGGAACTCATCATAGTACTATTTATTGTGCTGATCATGAAATATATAACACTTCCAAGTAGGTTTATAACAAAGATACAGAAGAACCATTTGGTGTTCTTCATGCTGAGATCTATTAAATAGCAAGAGCACATATTCACCACTTCAATCATTCAACCCAAGCTGCAGGAAAGCTCAAGAGGGTTCAAGACTTAGAGCTTGAGACCTAGTACCAAAAAAAGAAACCTGTTGGTGTTGTTGACAATGTTGTGACAAGATGTTCTTGGTCAACCTATCATGTGCATGACCATCTGGTTTATTTTAAAACAGCAATAAAACAAACAATGCATTCAGGGTCAACCATGTAAAAAAGTGCAGAAATTTTCATTGATGACCATGAACCCCTGAAGGAGATCATGTTTGTTTTGAGCCTTTCAAAGAAGCCAAGGAAGCTCCAGAGAAAACAACTAACTGGTACTGTAAGTTTGTTGTGTTGAGCAGTGAAAATGTTTTGAAATAGACTCATCACCAAATGTAGAGCACATGCTGATACTAGTGCAGGAGGTTGGCTCAATTATCTCTTGAATTACTTTGATATTTGTGTGAAAGAAAAAAAGATGCAATATGAGTAATCTCAAGGACTGACACCAAGGCACAGGTATAGTGTTAGACATGGGGGAATCCACCCAATTGTCACCTTCTGTGACCCAAGAACCAAGAGCTTTGTATACATTGGAGGCAAAAATAGCAAAACACTATTCACAGCAAAGTCATGAGGACCCATCCTATGATTTAGATGGTTACAACATGGCAATAGGTGCCAAGGTTTGGGGTTTGAATCCCTGCTTGATTGCTCTTTTGGAAAGACTCCTTGGAGTGAAGCACCACCCCCTAGAGCAGTTAGGAGCAGTATTCTATCAGAAGTTCTGGTCCTGGCCATAATATTGACAAGGCAAAACATAATATTAAGATGTTATTTCTAATCACAGCAAAGTGCCCAAACTGATGAAGGAGGCTAGGTTCCAGAGACTTGAAGCTGAGTTGACTGCTATTGAAGCAACACGTGACATCATGCAACTAGTTGGAGAGTTAAACCAAGAAGAAGATACTGGTGTCGGTGGTGATGATACTACATAGATATGTCTGAGCTGATGGGAGAAGAAGAGTCAAAATATGATAAGGATAATGCTCATCAATTCAACAAGAAGGTCCAGAGGTCAATATCAATGGTCCAACTTCATGTGTCTTCTGAAACCTATTCAATTATTAAGAAATTCAAGGTAAGACAGTTTATCATGATTCACTTCAATGGTGGAAAGTACATCAGGCAACTTTCCCAAGTTGTGAAACCCACATCAGCCCCATGGTTAAAATCACACATATGGTTGGATCCAATATGGCTCATTTGGATGGATCTCTTACAACTCATACAATTAGGACTGAATGGTACAGGGTATGTTATAGGTACATACCTACACTGTTGGTCATGGGCTATTTAAACTGATCCTATATGACTGTAAAGAAGCCTCTTACTTATTGACCATTTAACACATCACACAAACATTCTTAGTGTCTTATTGCTAATACACTGTGTCACTGTGTATACAGGGGAAACTTTCAGCAGCAGTTGCTTTACACATACTTCTTTTTCACCTTAATCTAAAACACCCTTATGACACCCCACCAGCAGCAGCATGGTCAATGGCATTAATTCATATCTGCTAGTAAGTCCTTAGAGTATACTGTTCTGTTTGCATGTGTTATAGATAGATAGACACTACACTAACTGCCTTATTCCACACACAATTTATTAACCATCTGAGCATCTTCAGCCAATGTTCCGGACTCATCCCAAGAAGACTCTCCTGCTGCTGCTTGGATCCAGAGTATGTCAGAAAAGGACTTGACTGAAGCACACAATACTGATGATGAATACTACTAAAGGTCCCACCAGAGGAACAAAGAACTTTATTTGTCAAGAATTGAGAGTTTATTTTATGGTTTATATCATGTGGTGTGTATGTGGTGAATTAAGTTTTATACACATAGGCCAGCAGTAGTAGCTAGTACTACTACTTGATCAACAAGTACTACTACTACTACTAGTAGCAGGAAATTATGGTATCTGAACCTTTACCACAGCTTTGTTACAATAATAATTCAGAATTCCTAATGTTTACTACTAAGTGTTTCCAAACACTAAGCATTGCCAAAGTCTCAGTAACATTTTTGCTGATGTTTTACAAATTTTTCAACACAAATGTTTTAACTTCTTATGCCTTTTTGGTTACCAACATTTTGCTGTACTAAAGTTACCTTTTACAGAAAAAGGTATGTCACCCAACAATAATCTTTGCCTAGTCTTGGTCTCTTCAACTTCTGACTTCTTCATGATGATTTATGGCTGCTGACTGATTTTATCAAGTCTTGGGAATGGGATTCACTTTATCAATCTTTGAATAACCAATTGTGATTGTTATTGCTGAATATTCTGAGTCTTGCTGGGTGCTGGTATTCTTGGGTTCTCTCTTTTAATTTGGAATGGCCAAGCACAACAATGAGTGAATATTCAAGTCTTGGGAAAGTGGTTCTCTTTTATCTTGAAATTGACCACTTTACTCTTGTTGGACTAAGCTACTAGTACTAGTGGCTACTTTTATTGTGTTCAAAATGAATATTGTGTTTTTGGTCAAGCTACAAATTAATCTGCAATATTTGGGTACCAAGGCCTACACGGTTTCTTTGCTGGAAAGTCCAATCCAGTGGTGTAATTGATATTACTGGCTACTATATGAGAGAAATGGTAGTACAGTGCACCAAAACCAATAAATCCTTTGCATTGTGCAAAAACAAGAAACATTCACATATATTCATATGCATGCAATTGTGACCATTAATTTCAGTGCTCTTTTTTAAAGAAGGGCTCTTTTTACTTTGTGGATGATGAAAAAAAAATAAAAAAATCAGCAAGAAGTACTAGGCACCACCACAATGTTGTAGTAAGTTTCTTGAGTAGAAGTGGAGAATCCACTCGAGATATTGAAAAGAAAATACGATAAGCATGCTATTCAGCAAGAGAGGAGAATGYCAGAAGAACAAGCACATTCTCAACTCTAGTAATAACTATGACAACGATTTGGATTTATGAACAATAGTAAAAAGCTTAAACTCAACTTGTTGCCCTACTTTTTCATCTAAATGATGCTTTTACCCATGAGTGATGTTATGAGTTGCATGCCTAATTCAACAGTTTCGTTTGCACCATCATCATCGCTCAAGTTTGGATTGACTTCAACCACTTCGGCGCTGGCTAGATCGCCACTCTGGGCTACAAATTCAGCGACGAAGTGAGCCTCTCTGTATGTTAATCCACCACGGACTTTGGTCCCTGTGGCAGGAGCAAGCACGGGATCAACACTGTCGATATCATAAGATAAGTGCAGTGGTCTGCCTTCAAGATGCTCCAAAACTTGTTTCATGACTTCCCCWATCCCGAGAAAATCAACRTCTGTCATTGTAAACGTCTTTATGCCCAACTTTTTTATCCATACGCGTTCCATTGGATCGACATCCCGCAAACCAACGTAGGCTAGCTGTTCCGGCGAAATCCTCGGTCCATCAACCAAGAATTCGAAACCGGGGAGCTTCGAGAAATCATATTGTCCATCGGGGTGATCCATCAGAAGCCCCAAGGGCATTCCATGAAAGTTTCCACTTCCTGACGTATCAGGTGTATTGAGATCAGCATGTGCGTCRACCCAAATAATTCCTGTGTCAGGACGTGCGCGAAGAATCCCTGCGAGTGACCCAATGGCGATGGAATGATCACCACCTAAAACGAGAGGAAAGTGCCCGTCGTTAATCTTTGTTTCAACCACTTCGGAAAGCAAGCTACATCCTTTTCCGACCAGTGAACAATTTCTGGCATTAGGAGGATCAGGCACATGAGACTGATTCACTGAATCAAAGTTAAGGTCTTGCGTATCTTCGACTCTCCAACCTAATTTAGTTAGGTTGGATCGAAGACCTCTTTCCCGGAGTTTTTTAGGTCCATAATCCTATCATATCACGAAACAATAAAGAGAGTCACACAAGCTCCATTAGAATGAAATCCAATATATAGACGATAAAGAGGGYCCAACCGGAATATCGAGAATTTTTGGAACACACTATCACGAAYCAGCACCCTGACCAACACGCGTTTAAATCACTTACAGTCCCCACGAATGGTTGCCCATACGTCATCGGTGCCCTTAAAGTATGTGAGAAACAGTAATACAAAATAGCAAGCGAAAATAAGTGAAAGTCTAAACTTATGTGTCGATGACGATCATTTTTCTGGAAACAGTTCTCCAAGTGAACGAATGTGTAGACACTTACCCTATTATTGATGCTGTCATAGGATGTCTGCAGTGCTTGAACAATCTACTGTCCGTAAAAGTCGAAGGTAGTATCCTATCTTCTACATTCCCGATCCCAGCACCTCCACACTCGCTTTGAGGTGAAGAGCAGAAGGCTTTTGACGAATACGTCGCTGCCAAGGAAGATGCTGGCGTAGAGGCAACAACAAGATATTTCCCTACTCTCATCGTTGCCGCCGACATGCCATTCAATCCCAAGCGCTTCGCCATCAGGAAGTTTGTCATGACTGTACGATTTTACTCTGATTCCCTCGATGACAAGTTGTGACACGCAATCTTCAAAGTTTGGGAAGACATGTCTGCATCATTGTCACACCAGGAGGAATACAACGTATTGGTATCAGCATCCATCTAATGACACCTCCGACTCCGACTGGACAAGACAACATGCGGTACTTTACGTACGTACGGTACCGTACGAAGATTTCAAGATACGATACGACTGCGTTCGAGTTGTACAGCACAATACGTACGTAGGTATTTGTAGGAGTAAATACTACGGAAATCCGAAATACCAAAATCATGAAAGGTTTTGTTCCGAAGTTGCCTCGGGAGGTTTTGAAAATGCGGCAAWAAAGCTCCAAAAAGGGAATCGAATGATTCGATCCATTTTCAGACGTGCACTCTCACATGAAAATTCTAAATTCTGATTGATGGTAAAAGAAAACGGAGTCGTATCGGTATCGTTTACGGTGCGTACGACTAGTGAGTACGTACCTTCTGGTACAAAYATACGTATTCGCACTTGATGTTTTTTCCATTCTTGATGTCATTTGTTTTGTCGAAAGAATTCTGGCGTCGTGAATCTCCCCCACATTTAGACTAGCTAAACATTTTACTATCCCACATCGGTACTTATGATCTCTAGCAAAAATGACAAGATTGAATTGTCATCAACGGTTCGATTCTGATTCCGATTCCACCCGATGCGATTCCGACAAAAATAGAGGCATCGAAGCCAGGTCTTACGAAGCGACGGACATCAAGAACCTGATGGATGCGGGTTCAAATTGTGAACGCACCGAATGGCACGCGTATTTTATTCAAAAAGTTCTTTCTCTTCTGAATGCTTGGTTGCAGCGGTCTCCGTCATAMCCTTTGATGAAAACTCTCCAGATATACTTTTCATAAAAGGCACCAAACTACCGGACTMGTTGCTTTGTATTACATAAATTTCCTKATGGCAGAACGGTGACAATAGATCTAATGATGCAAATTTATCTCATATTTATTCTCTACTCACTCTCATTTGTGTCTAGCTTTATCCTTGATAAAGCTCCGGCCCCGCTTTCTGGACTCCGTGAATTGGTCGAAGCTCAACACGAGAAACGTGTCTCTGTCGGTCTGAAAATCGGGGATCCTGAAGGAAACTCGATTCTAGCCATCAATGGACTCGTTTTTGATTTCACGAAAGAAATCCATGTCTCAAAAAATGATTTCATTARCATGCCCGGGAAGCATTGGCCCTGGGTATCTTTCACTGGAGGACTTCGCGAGCTAAGGGTTGTCGAAGATGGGTCCTTTATTTCGATGAGAGGAAACCAGATCGTAAAACCACTGAAAGGATGCTGGGAGCTTGTCTGGAGGAAAGGTGACCCCGATGGAACTCTGACTTTTGGATTGGAACTGGATCAAGTTTACAAAAGAAACGACGCAACTCTTCCCAAGGGAATGATCTATATTTCACTTACCACGTGGAGCAGTGAAGGACTGAAGAATGCTCAGAGTTTCAAGAAGCGTAGCACTGAGCGTGCTGRTATGGCCCTGAAGAAAAGAGACGAAGAAATTTTCAAGATGAATCATACGACTAACATATTTCAAAAGGGACTCCACTATTACAAGGCCCTTTGCGCGKTTGACGAATACCTCATGGAGCCAAATCTAAAGATGAGAAGAATACCCAGTGAGGATGAAGTCGTGCATTTGGAAGGCGATCTGTACATTTGCAAGAGCGGCAAAGTGTGGACACATGATTCTCCTATGGGAAAGCAAGCAACCATCGGAACTGTTAGTCTGGAACTGCTCTCTAAAAAAATGTGAACTGAGCTTACTTACTCGGTGAAACATCGACGAGCAAGACTACAAAGTATGCAAGAGCCAGCGAAARAACATCAAAGCTGTTCTCTACGGCGATCAGCGATAATAGAATAATTCGAAGAAGTGAAAGCCCAGGTTCTCCATGGCAAYCTCACCTATCATATCAATATTTAGTGACATTTGCAAATGTTTATATTCCCTACTCTCTGGAGAACTAGTATGACGTAAAAAATATTGTCATGATCATATGTTCCATACTTTGCACGATTTTTGTTCGGTTGCATTGGAAAAACAAGCTATAATWCATTTAAGGTCGTAATCTACCGTTTGAAAACGACGACAATGTTTTCCCTCGGCAAGAAGGAGACACGAAAGCATCTCCCAGGAGTACATCAGCCCTGCCATCTTTGGTCCATAGCAATCCTCTTTCAGACAACAAGAGGTCTTCTTGCAATTTATGGCACTGATCGTTATTCGGGATAGTGGCCAGAGAGTAATCCCATGCGTTGTCGCATTTCTCAGCAAAAATATGTGCATTTCGTTCGTGGATTGCCTTCATTATTGGATTATTGGTCAGCTGGTATTTCACTAATTCTTCGTTCCACTTTCTGGTGTAGAAATYCATTTCGTCGAAAACTTTCTGCTTGGCAGCCTGACCATATTTGAGGCCCTCTTCGGTCCAGACGGGAAAACTCATCCACATATCACCCTCGGGTAAAACCGCTTTGTTTCTAGAGTACGTACGAGGAAGATTGAAGGCAAAAATYATAGTTCCCGCGGGTCTGCCCCTCATCCAACAAATTTCCCAACACCCCTTCTGGCAGTCAATGTGCTGCAATCCATCCATATTTACGAACTCTCCCTTCGAAAGGATGTTCATGTTGTACCCACCGGAGGAGACATCGGAATATTCGCCATCGCTCCCAGGAAGCTTGACGTGCTCTTTTGCTTCCTCGCTGTCGTAAGGACCACCCAGTTGGATGACCATGTTCTGGATGGTGAGAAATCCAGTCTCCTCGTCACCAACATTGATTCGTATGTCGAGTTGTGTGTTATCCTGGCATTGGCGATCAATCACATCTTGGAGATCGGGTCGTATTTCGTTCTTCACATTTTTTTGCCGACTCCCATTGAAATTCTCCATGAATGCACAGGTACTCCAAGTAGATGATACTAAGAGGAGCACGAAATAATAMAAGTCTGATTTTAAGAATAGCATTTGTTGATTCTGATTGCTGATCTTTGGTTTTACGATGAATGAAGGAAAAGAACACAAGTCAAGTTTCTTTCCTTTACGGTATTATTAGTTACGATTACGATAATCGATTCTGATTGCTGATCTTTGATTTTATGATGAATGAAGGAAAAGAACAAGAGTGWAGTTTCGTTCCTTGAGGGCATTGTTCGTTACAATCACGATAACTTCTCTTACACTCGGTTTGAGAGCGAAAGAACTTGCCGATTGACACCATAGAACTGCAATTAAAAGGTATCTTTTTTCTCATTGGTCGTTTTCATCAGAGTTCGCAGTCATGCTTGAAAGGTCCTAGATGTACCGTACGAGCGTAAGAGTACGTACCTGGTACTCGTACCGGTAACGTAGAAAAGCAGGGAACAACCAAAACTCGTTGTAAAGTAAACTGTACCGTACAGTACCTATCGTATCGTACCGTACCGTACCGTACTGTACCCTACGCGTAGGCAGGGGTCTAAATTATGACCCCTGACCGTACGTACGAGTACTACTGTAAGTCGTAAACTGTAAGCACATGTCTCGCTTATGGACACAAATACGCAAGCATATCTTTCCATAATACGTGAAGTACCCATCTCAATCCGTCTGGCCGTGGAACAAATCCTGCTGCTAAATTTTTTGGCAATCGTGGTCTCGAAAATACAAGGACAACACGATCARTGGCGAAGGTGGAAGGATTTTTCGTTCAGCTTTTCTTCTGCTTCACGAAGTTTGTGAACTTTTCTAGAACACAAAAACAGCGACTCAAGGAACGATTTAGATTCGATATTATTGACGGTCGACGCACACCATAACTCRACTCTGTTGAACACCGAAACCTCTCTTTAAAAACTTTGTCATGGCTCTTCGATTAGCTGCTACTCGTCTATCAAGCAAAACTGCTGCAAAGCGCACATGGCTCGACAGATCCATTACGTCCCGCTTCACTCCTCTTCGGTGCTATTTGAGCACTGAGGCTGGCGAGGCGAAGATCGAAAGTGTTTCCCTCGGTGAAAATATTCCGGCACCACCCATGGTATACATTGCTGGGGAAGAGATGACCCACTATGCCTCTGATTTGATTGTCGATAAATGGATCAAGCCATACTTCGACACCAGTGCTTGGGAGACTTATGATTTGTCTTGTAARAGTCGCGACGAAACGGACGACAAAGTGCTCCACGACGCTGTCGAAGCCGGAAAGCGAATCGGTGCGATTTTCAAAGAACCCACCATCACCCCATCTGCTGTTCAGGTAGAAGAAATGGGTCTTAGTAAGGCGTTTGGATCGCCCAACGGAGCTATGCGAAAGGGATGGAACGGAATCACCATCTCCCGTGATACCATTCATATCAAAGGAATCGAACTCGGTTACAAAAATCAAGTTTTGTTTGAACGCCATGCCGTCGGAGGTGAATACGGYGCTGGCTGGGATAAAGTCGGGGAAGGAACCCTTTTGACCACTTACCTTCCAGAAGATGGTTCTCCCCCGTTCGTCGTCGACAAGAGAGATTTGACCGATGAAAACAACGTTGTAGTTGTTTATCACAATCCTTACGACAACGTCAAGGATTTGGCGCACCTCTTCTTCAAGAGATGCCTCGAACACAAGGTTACGCCCTATGTTGTAACGAAAAAGACGGTATTCAAGTGGCAGGAGGGTTTCTGGTCCACCATGAAAGATGTTTTTGAGCAAGACTACAAGGTAAGGACTCAAATTCAATTCCATCCATCGCGGATGACTTGCAAGATTATGCTAGGCTCCAGGTGTGCAACGTTGTTCTGATTCGTTTGATTTTTGTATCGGTTTAAAACTTAGGAAACATTTTTGGAGGAGGGACTGTTGGAGAGAAGCGGGGGCGAACTTGTGCACCTAATCTCCGACGCCGCCACAATGCAACTTATCCGGTGGACCGATGGAGGATTTGGAATGGCTGCTCACAACTATGATGGAGATATGTTGACCGATCAAATTGCACAGGTACATCGTTCTCCAGGATTTATCACTTCGAACTTGGTGGGCGTGAACGACGACGGAAGTCTGATCAAGGAATTCGAGGCCTCACATGGTACTGTATCCGACTTGTGGCATGACCATTTGGCCGGAAAGGAAACATCTCTGAATCCCTTAGGTCTTGTCGAAGCTATRATTGGTGCCATGCAGCACGCAGCCATGCTTGACGCAGAAAGAAATCCCGACGACGACACGAAACTTGCCACCAAGTTGAAGATCATGAACTTCACCGAGACACTTCGTGAAGCTATGCACAACACATTCCGTTACGGACAGGGTACTCGTGACATGTCCGGACCCGGTGGTTTCACAACGGAAGATTTCATCGGTAAGGTTGCCTGGCGACTACAGAGGTACCTAGCTATGCAAGATGAGGAGGCACCTCCACCTCAACTTGTCGAGCCTCCTCGTAAATACAGACGTAACCTTCACATCGATACTGAGGCAGTGAACAAGATGTTCCATAAGTTTGACAAAGATGGCGATGGTTTCATCGACTACACTGAATTTGAGGCTATGATGATCAAGCTCAATCTGGCACCGTTGAAGAAAACCAAGGAAGAAGAAGAAAAGGAACCATGGGGTAAATAAGGAGATAGTCGTCCCAAAGTTCTTACATCGATGACCAGCCCATGGAATGGTATTTTTAAAACAATTTTCTTGGTCGTAGCCATTCGCAACTGTAACTCATGGTGCCCTTCTCTGGGATCATGATTTGTAAAAGTTTCATATTGAACTATCTGGAAAAAAGTTTGTCATTCTTTCATGCGTTTCATTGGAAAGTGTAGCAAGAAACCAACATATTGTCGACATCTCAGGTATTTGTTTGTAGATGTCAAAAAAACAAATTGATCAAAAAAATTGTACGCCAGCCAAAATGGAAGTGCTGGATGTCGTTACCTTCACGATCAAATACTTCATCGCTGCAGTAACAGGGCGGAGTATTCCTTCACATTAAACGGAACATTGAAATTGACTTCCTTGCCAAATATTTCTTGTTTTCTTTGATGAGCGCAATCTTCGTTCTCTTTGAGAAAGTGCGACACCTGAATTTCGACTCCGAGATCAGTGAGGTCCCCTGCAAACCGAACAGCTCGAAAATAACCCCAAAGGACATCGTTGAATAAGGAGGGTTCGTCAGGTTCCCCATCCTTCAAGGGCTTCACGATTGTTTCATAGCTCGGGTTGTAAAAGAAAGGGGTGCTATATCTCGTCTTTGTTTGATTGCTCAGCACACGATGTAAAGGAGCCTTGTATCGTCCGTTGGACCAAACCTCGGCCATATCACCCGTGTTGATTGTGAAGGAAAACTTTCCAGCTGGGTGAATGGTTATCCACTTGTCATTTTTGAGGACTTGAAGCGAATGACAATCTGCATCTTGCAGCAAAATAGTCAAAAATCCAGCATCTCGATGGGGAGAGATCCCAAGCGGTTTCGACCCGTCGTCTCTCGTTTCGTTGCACAATGGGTAGTAATTCGCTCGCATATAACTTGAATGTTTTTCTCGAAGTTCTTGTATAAGGGGACTACTCTCATCTTGACCTAGTCCTTTTGCCATGATAACGGCAATCTCATCGGCCAGCAAAGACAACTCTTGGAAGTATTTCGAAACTAWCCGTCGAAAGTTTGGAAGAACATCTTCTGTTGGAAACTGATTCCAGCCATCTAGACATTTGTTTTCGGGAATGTCGTCTCCTGTAGACCAGTCTCGAGACCCTGGAACACCGACATCCAATGCTTCTTTCCAATCTCGTTTTTGTTGTGTTAGCTCGTCATTAAAGAATCCTCTCGCGTTTCCTTCGTTTCGTTTCCACTGAAGCTTCAATTCCAAAGGAAGCGCGAAGTACTCTCGACAGCATTTGAGATAGGATTCAATTAATTCATTCGATACACTGTGGTTGATTATTTGGAAAAAACCAAACTCACTGCAAGCCTTGGAGACTTTTTCTGCAGCATCTTCCTCCGAAATTGTAGACAAATCGATTGTAGGAACATTTCGTATATCGCTTCCAYTTGTTGGATCCATCTTGCACTCTTMAAGCAATCTAATTGAACGAGAATCGCACTGTGATCACAAGAGTTTTTGAGTTTCGTTGATTTTTTATGCACTGGTACAGGACCAGATTCCATGAAGTGAAATGTTTCTTAACCGTCTTGAAAAGAGGAAAGAACTTTCGTGGTGTCCGTCGATACTATGCATAAAACAACAATTGAAATTGAAATTACGCTAATGTAGGCATTGGGAAGGTTAATTTAACATTCTGAATGTTAGCAGTGTAGGCTATGTAGAAATGAATACTGCAGTTTTTGCTTCAATTTAACGTCCTGAATGCTCTGCTTATCAGTAGCAGTCTGAATATAAGTACAAGCAGGAGAGGAAGTCATTCTTCCTTGTCTTTAAGGTAGCATGTGCAAGACCCAAATAATTGTTTTAGGAAGGTAGTAGTGGTGTTGTCACAGTGCTACCACATTGAAGGATGCTGATTATTGGATTACTAGGGTCTATGTAGGCCTACGGTGACATAATAATGTTCCTTATGTTAAAATAACATTTGGAATGTTTAATTAACGTTCCTGAMAATGCCTCAATCAACATCATTTCAATTGTTGTTTTATGTGTACTAGTAGAGGACTGTACTYATATGCATCAAATAACAATCAAAATCCTACCATAATAGCACAGTTGGAGTGTTAGACTGGTAGGGTATTCTAGYATTCCAAGTSTTAGACAAAACATTCCAAATGTGAACATCACAGCACCAGGTCTATGTGGGAAAAAGTATTGCTGTTTAAGTATTTTGGTGAATTAATTTTAGGCGGTCAAGCACAGCATGCCCAACCTTGACATCAGTTGCTGAAATATGAATTGATAATCAGGTGAGTCTGTATTTTATAAACTGGTAGAATAAWTTTGTGGTGAAGACAACAGAACAAGCACAGCATCGTATCACAGAGGTCATTCTTAGGTAATTAGCTTGAGGAGAAATCATAGTRATTCCCTGTGCTAAATGTTTGCACAAAATGTATGTGTGTGGGGGTATAACCAAACCTCACGTCCATTAACTGTTTTTTGACCCCTATTTTTTGTATATTTTTGGGGTTTGTACCTATTCTCTACCCCTGAATGAACATTTTTTGTGAGTGAAAATAACACGTGGGTTGTGAATCCCAACTGGACTTACTACCTCACTTGTCAATTAATWTTTTTAAAAATATTCGATGTGTCATGGGTTGAGAATTAATTTTGAAAGTCATGGGATGGCTGCTGTCAAAATGTCAAGTCATGTGGTGCCAATTTATTTTTATTCACGTTTGCATATTGGGAGTGCAAATTGTATTTTTTAATTCCATGGTAGAAAAGATCAAGTAAATTTCCAATTTATTTCAATTCTATTTTGGTGTGGTTGAGTTCATGTTTTTGCGGTAYATTAGAATCCCATGGTACAAGTTTTCAAATCAYTTTTTGATTTTTTCAATTAAATTTTAAATGTTTGGTTCTCTCAACAGGTGCAGCTAGRATCATATGGTACAAGTRTTCAAATTGCCTCATCTGAAACACTAAATATGTTACTTATCAATTCACTTCCTTTCCGTTCCCRAAATTTGGTGYGACTTGGGGAAATGGCRGACAATATTTTCGTGATGAAGTAATAAAATGCTTCCCCACCAGCCAACTCCTCTTTGTGTTCCCGATACTCTTTATGAAGGGTCCATCCTGAGGAACCAGGGCAATCCTTGTTGTTCA
>CAACVS010000114.1:517088-528138 GCA_900660405.1 Pseudo-nitzschia multistriata
TACTACTACTACTACTACTACTACTACTACTACTGCCACTACTACTGTCACTACTACTGTTGTTGATGGTGGTACTGAGGTGAACATCATAATAGTACCACCAGTACTAGTAGTACTAGTAGTATGGAAATTATGTTCATTTTTCAACAGTAAAATAGTACCACAAATACAAATTTAATATCCAAGAAAATGGTACCTTCAGAATCAGCATAAAAAACGGGACTAGACTGGCTACTCAAAAATTAAAATAGTAGTATTTTTGGTAAAGCTGTGTAACTGCTTAAAGGTTGGATAGTTTTACTACCGGTAGTATTATGCAGTAAAAATGAGAATGAAAAAAATCCGGGGACTTTTTGGAAATTTGGACCACACGCGGAATATGAGTTTCGACGCGTTGCGCAACCCTTTAAACTTTATGACCCCTGATTACGAGTACGTACTGTACCTATCTCTCACTAGTAGAAGTACTTGCACAACCTTGCTCAAAAAGGTTCGCATTCTAATCACGTCTTTTACGTTAAATACGTGAAGTATCTGGATCTGCATTTGGAATTGCACTTGTGGAACAWGGGTAAGAGTAGAATTCGCCAATTTCTACTAGAAGTACCGGCCGGTGCAGTAATGTACTTAACTCGAAGTAACGATACCCGTACGTAGAAATAGTTTCTCTGTGAGGCATTTGCTGCCAACCTACCGGTATGGTAGATACAGTAATCCGTCTCAACTCTCAACTACTACGTACAGTACCGTACTTCGTTTGTATGAAAATAAAACTCGTTCTGTTCGTACGAGCAACGCACAGMACGGCATGCACGTCCCAATAGGATACGTACCTTACTACTAGGATGCTTCTGATCCGTGTCCGGTCGTCAAAACTCGCAACAGTTGTTTCGTTGAATCACAGCTCAGCTGAGGAGATATGGAAGAACTTGGCCATTGTGTTACCGTCTGTAGTTAAACTGCAATAAATATAAAATCGGACAATGACTAATGTCAATCCTACCCAAAGAGAGCGAAAGARCAGAAGCGTCAATGACTTTGGTTCCCAGAATGCGCTGAGAGGAGCCCTCTCAAGAATGGATGCCCGCCCTGGCGCGGACACAAATAGCACATGGGATCCATTGTCAAGGCGGCTTTCGTTGCTTCAAAGTGAAAGGAAGGCGGATGAGAAAACTATTGGTGCCATTGGGTCCGATTTGAGGACCACCGATGACATTCAAATGTTACAGTCAGTAGCCCAAGAAGCTGGCAAAGAGGTAGTCGATGGAATGGACATCGAWATGGACGACGAAGAACGTCTGAGAGAGGCAATGGAAACTGAATCTCGGAGATTGGCTGTTTTGAAGAGTTATCGTGTGGTGGGATCAGGTCGCAATGCAGCATATGAAAGATTGGTGTCCCTAGCTAGCAGAATATTCAAGGCTCCAATTAGCTACATCACTATCATTGATCTAGCAAGCAGCCACATTCTCGCTGCTAGGGGCCTTGGAGCGATGGCTGAAAATGAAGGTGAAAGAAGGTCTTCTATTTGTGCTCGAACGATCACAAGTAAAGAGGAGCACTTAGTGATTCCGGATCTCTCTCAGGACGAACAATTTAAAGACCACAAAAATGTGGTGGGGCTTCCCCACCTTCGATTTTATGCRGCAGCTTCCTTGATATCTCCGGAAGGATATCGTCTTGGTACAATTTGTGTCCTAGATACAGTGMCCCGACCAGATGGAATGTCTTTAGATATGATGCAGAACTTGAGAGAAATCGCAGGAATGGTTATGGATGTGATGGTTGAAGAACGCGAAAGAAAGAACTTTGAGTATCGCCAGCCATCGCGGATGATTGCTACCACCTCGAATGATCTGATGGCACCATTATTGGGAATCGTCAAGGGGCTCTCATCCATTCGAGAGGACGAAGGACTTTTGAACTCGTTATCAAGTCAACAGGAAGAAATTTTYAATACGGCTTTTGCGTGTTCGTCTGTAATGAGCCGCATATGCAAGAATTCTTTAGACTCTTTTAACAAGGACAGAAGAAAGCACACAGTAGTAGCTGCAAAAGAAGAAAGTAAAGAAGAGGATGAGAAAGATAATTTGTTGGTTATTCGAGATTTAGTGAAGCACCTTCATGTCGTAATGGACCCATTCCCGAAAAAAGTTCCGCTTGTCATCACAACAGACGACGCTGTGCCGCCTGTTATTGTGGCTGATGAACTGAAGGTTTTCCGTTCCGTTGTGAACTAYTTGACCAACGCCTGCTCAAAGACTGAGACTGGGTCAGTTCATCTCAAAATATATCTGAAAGATGAGACCGAAGGCATCGAGGAAGGCAGCGAGCCGCGCCAAAGTGTTATCTTCTTGGTCGAAGATACGGGGTGTGGTGTAGATGTCGAGCAATACCAGCATCTTTTCAAGCCTATCATCTTAAGTACAGAGGAGGAAGATAACTCCTGCACCCTCGCAACATTTGGAGGTAGAGATGCCACTCCGGTCATAAAACGGACGAGTTTGGGATTGTATTCAGTTGCAACACAAATCAGTTCTATTGGGGGAAGATATGGATTCCGACCGCGAGAATTCTCTGAAAGTGGATCTCGACTATGTGACTCGAACGGGAATGAACTAAGGGGGTCCATTTTTTGGCTTAGTGTCCCATTGGCTTTGCCTTATGACAAGAAAGAATCTCCTGGAAAGCCAGAGGTTGCTATTCTCGGGTCCAAAACTGGGGAAAACGAATCTGATCTTACGGACGAGCAAATGGTRGAAGATGATTGGGCGGATTCGAACACTCAAAAACGATCRTACAAATCAATTGAGGAACCCCCTTCATCTAAAGTTCGCCAGAAGCGTGCACTCATCATTGAAGATTCAATGAGTACTCGACGAGTGCTGTCAAGAATGCTTAAGAAACTAGGCTTTGATGTAGTTCAAAGTGTGAACGGCATGGAAGGACTGAAGGAACTCCAAGCCAATCTTTTCGACCTTGTTCTTTGTGATTTTTTGATGCCCGTAATGGATGGAACTGATTGTGTTCAACAGTATCGGCAATTTGAGGTTTCCCATCGTCCATGGTTCGATCAATACATCGTTGGCATTTCTGCTCATGCTTGTGATGCAGATATTGAACGTGGAATGAAAGTCGGAATGAATGACTACAGACCAAAACCAGTGACGATGAGACATCTTGAAGAAATTCTTGAGGGGCAGGAGTATCAATATGTAACTTCAAGGCTTGATTCCATTGCTGTACACTTAGAAGAAGAGGCTAATGCTGCGGATACGGCRAAAAGGTCGAAACCTGAAAAACCGGTAGAAAAAGCACCCCAAAACGAAGAAGCTATGAAGGTCTGTCTTGTAGTCGAAGAGGGAAAAATAATATCGACTGTTGCTGAGAAAGTTTCCGAAAATATGGGATGGAAATCAGTTGTTGTACACAATGGAGAAGCCGCCCTGCGCTTATTAAAAATGAGGAATTGGGATGCGGTTCTTCTCGATGAAGAACTTCCGGGAGTTACGAGCTGCAAGGTCATCGAAAACTTTCGTCTATGGGAGAGTAAGAACCGGGTTAATAGACAAAAGAATGTATTCCAAGTCAACTCGAGCTTTATTCCCACAGGTTTGGAGTGCTCGGCGGGGGTGGAATCTTCTTTATCTTCCTCGTTGGTGCAGCTTCCTTCTGGTTTTGACGGTGCTCTTGGGAAGCCTCTCTCTGCGAACATTTTGAAAAACTTTCTTCAGAGCTCGTCTGAAGGAAGTGCATCGCATCTCCTCATGTGAGGGTCAACGCTGGACTCACCCGATTCCCGATTCGTGGAGGTCAAGAAGTAAAATTTTATAGCAATTAACTGTTTTTTGGGTAACGACACAGATCTTCTACAACAAGATTTTTGAAATGTTCAACTCATGCTTTCTGAAAACTGAAGAAATTGAAAAACTAATCCGAGTTGGACTACAACAATTGAAGACATCGCTCGATGCACTATCCTCCTCCTGTACGTCTCTYCAAAATAGTCAAGATAGCAGTACATACAAGGGCGAGATACATATTGATCGATGAGAAGGAAGCTCCGGGGCAATTGATGCAGTACATGGCTTGAGCAATATTCGTGCATTATCAGTTCAGTAACTCTCAACTCAACGATCAGTCACTCCATGTTCAGAGAAGAAAGATATCTGTGGTTGAAAAATTGAATCTTAAAAACTGAGGTATCTTATCATCTTTATGCTTAGTTTCCTGCTTGATATATCCTTCAACAAGTAGTGGAGTAATATCTAAATGSGTTCTGGACAGATTCCCACTTAMATGTATAACATTCTTTACGGAAACAATACCAAAGTGTTAGAAATGGGAAATATTGGTTTTTGTCAGTGTGTCAAACTAAAGCACTGCAAAATTTTGGTTGGGTCTGCTGTCCTTGTATTTTGGGCTGCAACCAAATCTCATATTTGGAACATAGCAAAAAGATTGGGGGTGGTGGTTGGGGATGTATCCAAACCCTAGATATAGTTGGGGGTGTACCCAAATCTCTGACCTTGGGGATACAAAATGGGATCTGTTGGTTAAAGGTATTGGCTTGGGCTTGTAACCAAATGGTGGTAAGGCCATAAAGACGACACCCATTAGGGATACTATGTATGACACTCAAAGCACATACTAGTACACAGCAACACACCAGCTTGGCAACCACCAGGGTGAAAATCTTCATATAAATTTTTAACCTCATGAACTATTAAAAGAGGTACTGGGAAGGTCAGAAAAATCTGCMAAGAAGAGTACTTGTTCTAATTGCTCTAAAGGGAAACAACCATCAGGGTGATTATAAGCAGGAAGAATTTAAAAACTGAACAAAAACAAGCTATAAATATTAAACATGCAACAAGGGAAAATAGGTGGCATCCGTGAGATGAGATTGCGGATATATTGGAAACAGATGCAAATATCAAAAGAATGTGCTGGAGGTTCTTGTTAGAAATGACGAATTGTTTAGCAAGGAGCTATTTTTAAAACTTTTATCTACTAGTAGAGCATTACTAGAGCATAAACAAGGACCTTATACACTAAATTTGATCTAATTCCTCTTTCAGCACAAAAAAATCAACAAGGAGCTCTACTGAAACAGAGGGCTCCAACTGAGATAGTATAGATTATCCATTGGACAAGTAGAACACTAGAGGAGTTGGAACAACCACAAAGGATGATAATGATACCAGCAGGACAATTGACTCAAAAGAGTATGGTGGTAATGACACCAAGGAACAAAATTGAGGATTGAGTACCAATGGAGTAATGTAGGAAGAGCATGACAATATTAACCTAGCTAGATGGTGAAAACCAGYGCAGGTAGTAGTACYATGCTCCCTTGCTACCGTACCGTACGGTGTCAACCAAAACACAGGTTCAGTAGAAATAGCTTGCGACAACACTCCGAAGGATCCGAAGGATAGGGCTAACAATATTCGTAGTAAAAATGACCAACACGAACGGTACATCGTATCGTATTTTGGTACCGTAGATCATGGCGATACTGTACGGTAGGGTAGGTACAGTAGAATTTAATTTAACGGACAGAACCAAAAACGCCTCTCGCGACTACAAGTACGGTACCTGTAGCACCGGTACGGCAGCATTCTTTGTGGTATTACATTTTGTAGCTGTCATTCCAATCCTTTTCTCATTATTATTTTAAGACGCGTCCATCATTACTAGCACAATCCATTTGTAAAATAAAAGATCCGATAAAGATACCGCTATAACATACAACCATGGGGAAACCAGAAAGTATTGGCGTTCAGGTATTGACAGCCGGAGGTGCTGCGAACCCCGGAAAAAGCGGAAAGGGAAGAGCGCCACGACGGAGGAATGAAAGCAGGAATAAGGAAAACACGACGCCCGATAGATTAAATCCGGACGCCACCATTGGCAACGTAGATCAGCAAGACGAAGATGGCAGGAAGAATTCGCAATTGTTGCAAACGAAAATATCGACGGAAACGTTCTCGTTGGAATACGAGGATCCAGAAGCTGAGGTCGACGATCACGAAACCGAGAGCAACGGTGCCGATGCTGGCACGGGCGTTGTGAAAAAGACGCCAAAAGATGGTTTTCCCGAAAACGAATTGGTGACACCTGTAAATATCGAGGAGTTATACCAAGAGGAATCTCAATCGTCAAAGAAGTCAGATATTTTTTGGCTCTTTGTTTGCTTTATTGGTATTATGGCATCCTTCGTGTGTTACGGTTTGATTCTGGAGTACACCACGAGTGGCGGTCGGAAGCTTCACGAATTGAGTTTCCTTTTTGTAACCTCGGGATTATATACGCTGACAGCAGCTGCTGGTCGTTATGTTAGAGGGGAAGAAAAATCAACTATTCCTCCGTCGCGGTTTGCCGTCCTTGGTCTCACAAGCATGGGTTCGACCTTTACGTCCGTTCGATCGCTTCGTTTTGTTATCTATCCGATTCAGGTGTTGGCAAAAAGTTGCAAACCTGTACCAGTTATGCTGATGGGAACTCTCATGGGCAAGAGATACCCTCTTAGCAAGTATATCAACGTAGTAATGATTGTCATTGGAGTAGCATTATTTATGGGTGGAGGCGACAACAACAAGGGGAAGGACGACGAAGAGAAATCAACAGGCTCACAGATGATTGGTATCATTCTCTTGTTCTTTTCTTTGTGTTTCGATGGTGGCACTGGGGCCTACGAAGACAAGCTCATGAGTGTCCATAGTGTGCAGCCCTTTGATTTGATGTATAATATTCAACTGGGAAAGACTATATTGGCCGGCGTATCGCTGTTGGTGAGTGAAAACATTTAAATGCAATGCAGTCCTGTTGGTCCTCGGTTTTTGAATTTCGAAATTAAATTGATCAGAAAGTCTTACTTCTCTCTGGGAATGTATCGATCCATCATCTGCGCGTCGTTTTTAGGTTCTGAACCAGTTGCACATTTTTATTCAAATGTGCCAAGAGATGGGAATGTTGTTGGTTGCCCTTGGTTTGAGTGGTGCAATGGGACAGGTGAGTGAGGTTTGAGAAACGATGATTTACCAAAAAAAAGTCGTGGAAAATATTTGGCGTCAAGTTGAACACAGCTCTAAACCTCATTCTATCTTGACGTGGAATATGWCTTTGATCGATAATTCAGGTCTTCATTTTCGTTACCATTGCGAAATTTGGCGCTCTTACATGTAGTATCATCGGTTTGTCCAGAAAAATCACAACGCTTTTGGCATCAATCTACTTCTATGGGCATCATTTAAATGGAATTCAAGTTAGCGGTCTTGTGATTTCTGTAACAGCGATGGTTATGAACTTTATGGGAAAGAGCAAAAAAGGAGGGGGCCATGGGCACAGCGAAGCACAAAATACGAAAGAACACGACAAGGAACACGAGGATGAAGAAATGCAAAAGATGCTTTCCGAATATCAGGATACAGATGAGGAAGGTGGAGATATCGAACTCCTCGGGAAATCTCGTCGATGATGATTGTCGTCCAAGYGATGCCAGCAATGATGAGTAGTGGTCTCCAAGCGATCAACGATGCTAGTTAAACCATGCAATACGAGATAACGATCGATAGTCTTCAGACTTTGTTCACACATCCTGTGTCAAATTGGATTACGAGACCGTGAGCGCCAATTAGTAAAAAACAAACGACTGTCCTTAATGGAATAATCAAGACTTTTTTGGTGATAAGAAAGTTTCCATTGTGCTCAATATCAATAGCTTTATTGTTAATCTTAAATATAGCGCTGCTCAAACATGATTTCAAATCATTATTCTACCTTCCAGCAAGTCTTCTCTCTCTTTTACATGCGCTCATGAACCCTCTCACAGCGGCATTAAAGTCCTTTCTTGGAATCCCGCTGTTCAGAATGCCAATAAATTCCACTCGAGGACATTCGGGAGCGTTAGCCAACGCGACACTGATCCATTGAGACATCATGGTAGGTGAGAAAAAGTGTAATTTCCATAAGACACCAGCAATAGATCCACTGCCGGTATCAACACTATAAGCTGGTAAATCACCTGTCAAAGAACGCGCGAGATTGTTAACAATAGATTGACCTTCGTCAGCAAGAACGCTCTCCAGGGCCTGAAGAGATTCTCGTGTATTTTTTTCTTTTACAGAAAGTCCATAGGAAACAGAATTCTCAATAAAGTTCAATGTTCCCTTGTTTGCATCGCGATGATCCAATTGCATACCCACRCAGGCACACTGAAAAAGTGATCGAAGAAGAGGGCTCAGAACTAGTGGCTCGGGACAGTAGGTTATCATACGGCCCATCRTGTAAAATAGCTCTTCCACCACATCAGGATGCTGCGTTAAATCTTCAAGGTTGTTGAGGAAAGAAAAAGAGACGGATGCCATCGCATTTATCATATTAAAGAGATTCAAAGCATGTTTGGGGTCGCGACCATATTCAGTGACACAAATACTCGCAGCATAAAGATAAGCTGATTGACGAGATCTCTCGTAGCTTTGAATCAATTGTTTCATCAGAGGCTCGAGCATGGGTTCGTATGCAACTGCCCCACAAGAYCTCAACGCATGCTTGTGTAAGCGGCAGATTTTCTCTGCCATGGCACTGTTCAGAGCGAAACGAACTGAGAGTGAATCCAATATCGGCCAAACCGATTGAATTATTTCCACTATTGGAGAGGCGCGAGACGTTTGGACACTAGGAATAGTGAGACATTGCACTATCACTGTTAGGCGGTCTAATTCAGGAATGATGTCCTGCTTTGGCTTAGAATTGGGATCGGCAGCTTTCGCTTGCAGTCGATTTCCAATAGGCTGGATGATCTTTTGTACAAAGCTCGACCCGTCTACTTTTGTATCTTGGACTTGTCGGGAAATAGCTCTACATGCCCCCTCAAGGAGTTCGAGTTCGTCTTTCAGTGCGAGAAGGCCGGGGGATGCGGTTATTTCCGTGTATAGTTGCAGTACAGGCTCACCTATTGCCACGTTCTGGTTTGAACATTCGCAAAGCTCTTTGATTGACAGAGCAGCAGCAGCGGAGCAGGAAGGGATGGAAAGACCCTGTGCAAGAAAGGGCATTAAAGGTTGAAGCATTTGTGGATGACCAACTAGCCATGAAGCATACTTTCCAATTATCTTACTTGCAGTACAACGAAGAAGGCTGACATCCAGAGGTAGCCGTGGAATAAGCTCAAAGCAAAATGGTAAAATTAGAGCTTCGTCACCCGGTATAAACTTGTTGATCGATAAAATGCACATCAGGCAAGATTCGATGCCTTGCCAGTTGTTTAAGATATTGGTACCGTCACTCTGAACTCCACTTCGCAACTGCGTTCCAAGGCGATCCAAAACAACATGCCCGCCCACCAGTCGACAGCAATCCTCCACAGTTTCTGATACGTAAAAGCGATTCCGGGAAATCTCATCCTTTTCGTCTTCAGATAGATCTGATACATCGGGTGGGTATTTCATCAGGTTCCCCGAACATACGTCAATCAGCTGTAGCAAATAAGGTGTGTATCGGTCGATCAAATCCTGTCGGAATTCATAAGGTTCAACTGATTCCAGGTCTATCACCATTCTGTACCAGAAATGAAGCGTGATGCTTGAAATTTCAGTTTCTGGTATTGAAGAACACTTCAGAACCCATTCCACTAGCTGTGAAGCTTCTTGGAATTGGGTCGACAATATTAAGCTCATATACGATTCAGCCATCTCGGTGATAATCCGACAATATGTTCGAAGGATATCTTCATCTCCCGATTTCAAAGCTTGATCAAAAGGAAGCTGCGATGATAGAGGTATCATCCTTTGCACTAGATCGTGATTGGATCGGATGAAACTTGGGTACATTCTGTAAGTTTCGATAATGAGATCTGCTGCGAGTTCCATGGTGTCTTGATTCAGTAACGCATGAAAGGAAGCCTCCAGCAACGGAGATTCTGTGATGACATTTGGCTGTACAGGGACATAGCGAATCCATGTGAAAAGGACTTCGTACGCAGTATTCGGAGCACCATCCCAATTTTGAATGAACCGAAAGACATCCGTAGACAACGCAACAAGGTGGTCTCTCATATWGTAGCGTTCGTTCTCGTCAAGGAGAACCAGGCGATCGGAAGCACACTCCTCCGCGAGAACTTTAAATACCTGCATTACAATAGGTCTTTTCTGCGGATCGGTATTAACTGTTGACAACAAGTCCGTCACMACAGTGGTCCATCCCATTTGAACGGCAAGGGCCGAAAATGCCATTGCCAAACGATTCGTCAATGCAACATCTCCCATCGTAGAATATGTACCAAGGTGGACAAATAGCGAATCTCGCAGCGAAGGCAGGGAAGAAGCAGGAAGTTGGAAAACATCGGCTCTGCACTTTGTGTGAAGTGTTTGTGCCGCAAAAAATCGCTGCTGTTGTTGTTGCGTAGCATCTTGGGGACTTGTAGGAGCAGCATTGGCTTGGAGCAAACGGTCACAGACCATCCAAGCGACAGGAGAACCTTGAAAACTAGTCAAGTACCGGTCGGCAAGTTTCCTTTGCTCCCACCAATTCGAAGAATTGTTCGTCACAGTTTGTGGGGCAAAGACAGCTTCCAACGCAAGTCTCACTCGCGTCGTCTCCTCTTCGGCATTTTCACAATGTGCGGGCAAGTCTGACATTTTCTCGCTTGCTGCGATCAATGASTGCGATATGAAGTCTCAAGATGTGAATCGMTTCAGTTTTGTCGTCGTACTTTTACAAGRGTGCCTACCCAACTGCCTCCGCGTTTTGCGATTGTGGATGTAAACAWATGCTGCGGGAAAACTAAACAGGAAAGGAAACCCAACCAAGAAGAGGACCAAAACGAATCTCGGAAGATGGTAAGAATGCGGTACGTACGCAGTACGTGCGGAGAGGTATGGAGGATACGATACAGTAGAAGTTGCTCTAATTGAGACGRTATTTCGAAAATATTGGTCTATTCGTCTTTTTGATGTTTCCGAAAACTTACTGTAACTTTTTCCCGTCTCCGCCCAAATCGTGCATTTTTTGGAATTTTTTTTGGAGTTTTCATGATTTTCACCTG
>CAACVS010000114.1:528498-550371 GCA_900660405.1 Pseudo-nitzschia multistriata
CCTGCATAGACTGCAGTACAAATCCTACACAAAATAAGACTGAAGTACCAAAAGAGTTTTAAACAATTACTTTATAAAACACCTTTTCTGCTCATTCATTTCTCTCCTTGTAATATCCAACCAAGAAAATATAAAACACTCCAAACCAGAATATAAAYTATAACCCAAACCATCATATTTACCACCAACATAAAATAATCATATTAATAAGATGGATGATGATGATTCTCCTTTTTCTGATGGTTGACAATTGTTCATACTATGGTCATACTACTACTAATGATGCAGACCTRTCTGACAACAGTGGTGGTGGCCTGCACCTTCACAGTACTAGGAGCCCCTCCCAAGATGACTATGGATCCATATCTGATCATCAAAAAATATGCTGGGTGTCCCTTGAAGAATCCATCCAAGTCCAACAAACTTCCAGATCTACGTCTCTCTACTGTCTATAAACATGTCACGGGTGAAGAGCTTACAAATGCACATGATTCTTTGGAAATCTACGTCTCTCTACTGTATAAACATGTCACAGGAGAAGAGCTTACAAATGCACATAAATTCTTTGGAAGATTGTAAAGCCCATGCAAAAGTAATAGCCTGTGATGACTTTTCAAAGTACAAGGATATGAAGCAATCAATTTTGAGTTTGACAATTGAGAGTATCTGATCAGTGAAGGAGCAGTACTGGTTGAGGCAGGAGGAGGAATTGACAGTAGTACCAAATGAAGCTTGGAAGCTGGGTGATGATGCAGAGGAATGGTATCCTCCTCCCAATGCCCAGTACTAGTATACATCACCTGGAGGAGTTGCAACCCAGGTCCTACCAGTGCTATAAGAAATTCATAAATGGTTGCACTAATAAGGTGGAGGGGTTAGCACATTTGTTCTTGTTCTTGTTTGATGAAAAAATCCTTCAGATGATAGTAGCAAATGAGTCCAACGGTATGCGTTTGAAGATTGGGTGACAGAAGTTGAAGCTGCTGATGCTAATGGAAGGGTAAAGAAGACAAAGATGCTCAAGCTCTGTGATGTCACCAAYCCCAACAAAAAAGTGTGTTCTACATTCAGTCAAAGACCAATGGAACTTCACTTCTGGTTACATCCTTGCCTGGCTTGGTATTTGCATCTGCTATGGAGGTTTGGGTGGTTCAAAATAATCTCCCCAAATTCTTTGGACTTGTCTTGAGGATGGTGGTGTGTATGTTCCCATGGTCATGAATACAATGAGCAAAAATGGATGCGGCTTTRTTAAATGATATATTCATTTTGGTGACAACAGAAGCCAAGCTAATCATACTGACAACACTCTACAAAATCYRTACTGTGATGGAGGAAATTGCTGATCCTCTTYGTCTTGGGTGGCATGCAAATATTGACCTATCTGTTGATGAGTCTATGATTGTTTAYGAAGGAAGATCCATTCAATTTGTCCAGTATCTTCCCAATAAGCCAATCAAGCATGGTATTAGGGTGTACTGTGTGTGTAATGCTGACACTRGGAACTTAATTGTATTTGAGATCTACACTGGTATTAGTAGTAGTGGGTCTACATGGGATATTATTCAGCGGTTGGTACATCAATCCAATCTTGGACAACAAAATGGCTGTTGACTATTCATGGACAACTTCTACACTACAATGAAAGTTGTGACCAAGCTGTATGAAGAATACAGATGGGTATCAGATGGTACCTTTGTATTTTCTTCTGGTTGCTTGATAGAGTGGTACACTCCTGCTAYGCAATGTTGTTGTATGTAAAGAGCATTGGAGTAACTTCAACCATCAAGTGTAGTGATGTGTTATAAATGGACATATTTATATTTGTTAAAACATATTCTTATAATATTGTTCATAGTAATGAGAGGGGTGTGATAAGTGGAGTAGTAGTGGAGTAGTAGTAGCAAAAAAAATCCTAGATTTTCCAGGGGGCAATATTTGGCAACACTCAACGGGAAAAAGTTAACTAGATTCACTAGATTTTGGAGTACATGCGTACATACGTACAAACGTACAAAGGTAAGAACGTATGTATCTCTTTCCAACTACTATTCATCCATCCCAAAATGAGAGTCCCCTTAGCGCCTCTATTTTGAAATTACAAGCTCAAGAATATTAGGGCAATTTGAATGGTTCTTTTTGCATCATAATCAACTTATCCAATAGAATTTTGGCATGTTATTTGTGTTGGCATTACACAGTTAGTAATATTGGAATAGTAGGCCTTCAAACAGGGTGATTTTTTCATAAAGGGTTGTACTAACTTGATTGAATTGATATGCTGCCGTTACTTGCACAAGATAGCCAACAAGATAAAGTAATTTTTGAGGCAATACTTCTCTTTGATGTATAAGATGACTTTCTTACATTGGTCCTTCTTCTTGTCAGAAAGAGGTGCCCTGTATCATTGTCAACACTTTSTTTCCCTTGTTCTTAAAACACTGCTGCAATAAGAACTTGTTGTTCATGGTGTGCAAAAATTATTTTTAACTAAGCTCACTTCTTTTCTATGGCACTGATTCTAGTACTTGTTGTACACAGTCATATTGGGTGATTCCTGTTATTCTAAATACCCTAAAGCCCTAAATACAGGGATCTAGAGTTTCTACTAGAATAACAGGAATCAAAATTTCAACATACAGACTGAGAGGAACAATGCTGGCTYAATGCCAGTCTTTTTGTGACRTTGGAATTTGGAATCTCAACTACAGTTCAACATAAAGACTGTTAGGRCTAAAAGGAGGCACACACATAACTTGGTACTAAGATTGACATGAAATTTTCAATTCTACAATACTTCTAGTAGTAAAAGAAACACATAAATTTTTGATACTATTACTTGTAGTTTATATCAGACAATTGTGTGTTCCTTGCACTATTGGACCAGAGTTTCCTCCTAGCAAGAATGAAGGCCACAACAATGGGAGTCATGGAGACTATTATGATATACTGGTACATTCAGTTGAATGACCACCAACCCCAAAGTAAAAAAAAGAATTATCTCCAGAAGAGCAGCAGAGGAGGGACAGGAGAACACCTCAACTTGCAATCCGTAGATATGTTGAATCATCCTTTCACCATCTATTCTACTCATGGTTTGACCAAGCACTCCTCAACTGCTGTGTTGGTGTAGACCACAATGTCTTCAGAGATCTCCTTGCTGTCTTTGCTCCAGTTTACAACAAGTACACCATTGGTCTGATAAGGACATTTAGATTGTTGAAGTYGCTTGTTATCCCAGTGGAAAGCCCAAGGAAAAGAGGAGGGAGGTTGGTGCAATCTGTGCTATTGGACTGGTGCCATATTTGTTCAGGACTAAAAGGATCTGTTGCTTGATAATTGGCCGTGGCATTGGCCATGTCATCCACAGTGATATAAGTGGCTCAAGTTTTCCAGGAGAGTGCTCCTCCTTGTTCTTCACAAACATCCACTTGCCATGGTCATTGTTCCAAATAAGAAACAAGTGTATGATTATATTCAAGCTATTGGAAACATSTATCCACAACTTGGAGAACAACACTTTTGGGCTGCAGCAGATGGGCTCAAAAGCAACAACCACACAACTKGTATAAACAAAGAATATTCTACAATGTCTGGAAGGAGAACACCTTTGTTAATAGCATGTTTGCATTTGTCCCCAATGGAAGAATCAGGATTGCAGTGTACRAKTGTCCACAGGCTGAACATGAGAAGGACAGTCTTCTTCTGTAATAGGGATGCTACATCCTTGAGASAGAAGTCTGAATGTGGAATGGAGATGAAACAAGGACAATTTCCAAGAATCAAAGACCAGATGTGCTTTCAAGAGCTTGSAGAGAGGAGGATCACTATGAACTTGCTGATCAACTTGCACAACTTCTTCCAGTGCAGTACCATCAGATATRACCAAATCCTTACAGTCTTCATGAAAATGCCAGCAGCAATGAACTTCCATATCAAAAAGATGAYCTTGAAGGAGGCTTCTTCCATGTAGGACACAGCCTATCTCTAGACGCCAACAAGGTGCTTTGTRGGTGAATTCCATGGTCAATTTGATTGGTTTGGGGAAGGTTGTTGCTATGGTGAAAAGYTAGGAAAACATGGCTTTCAGTTAGATCCTTCAATAGGGTTGAATCAATAGTACAATTGGCACTGCAGATATGATTTGCATTAATAGGATATCAATACACATGCATACAATTCACATTGATAGTAGTGAATCAGTACTCATGGCAGGGTGGAAGGAAGGAATGGTTGGAATGGTTAGTTTCATTAAAGTGTCTTTACCGCTTGGTTCAATCAGCACTGTTACAACATGAGGGGTACTGAAATAATGAAAAGCTCCTGTTGCTTATTCCTAGCATAGGATACATTATTCCAAGTTCAGTTTTGGGGTATGGGTTTTCATGTACTGAAGTCAGGATCAGATCCAGGATCAGAAAGTGTTGATGCATATACTAGCATTTGTGCAATCCCACAAAAATGGATTTGCTTTGCACAAATGGTTGGCATTGATTGCCATTTGCATGTAGTTTGTTGGCTTCCACATATTCTGTATCATCCATTTCTTTTCATTGTAGTGTTTTGTTTGACATTGCATTGCTTTGTCTTAGTAAGTTGTTTAATGTTCTTCATTGTGGTATATTTAATTATATGATGTATTAGTTAATACAAAGCAAACTGATAATTCTAGCTACTAACATGGTATTACACACCAGAAGGGAGGGGGGGATCAGAATACAGCTGTTTGCTTTCACTATTCTTATTTTGCTAGGTATCAAATCTAAGAAAAAAGATTGAGTTTAAATATCTTTACCATGGAATTCCTCCCTGGTACATTGGCATTTGTTGCTGGATTTCTTAGTGTATTGGGGCTTAACAGGGAGTGGACAGTAATGGTGAGAAGAGATCTGCTGCCATTGGGTGAACATATTCATAGCCATTCCAAGAGCCTCCTTCCATGATGTCTGACAAGTCTCTCTTGCTAACTGATTAGTTTCTTTGTCTCTTTCTTGCTGGCTTTTCAAATACTGACTAAATGCAGCACCATCAGGAAATCTGGAGTCCTAGCCACCACCATGATGCTGATATGATCTCTTCTTAGGAGCGGATCCTACAACATATGGTGTCAACAACAATGCCAATACCGTTGCCTCCTCTGTTGGTACTCCTCCAGAAAGAAGAACAGCTGATGCTCCTCCTTCAGCAGCAGTCAATGCTCCGCTAGTAACAGCAGTTTCATTGATTGGTGCTCCTTTGTTCCTCCTCCTGTTGACACTTCAGGTGCAGAAATATAAACATCCACAGCCTTACTCTTAACAAAGCCTTGCTCTAGATCAAAGTCATTCTCCCCAGTACCAATATTTGCCTTCTTGTCAATCAAGATGTGTGCCTTATTTGCTGCAAGCTTTGCATACCTTGGCATATTTGGATTTCCTGTTGAGCTTTTCTTTTTCTTTAAGGAGGAGTTATATTTGTTCCTATTGGATTTCTTGCTTCTGAAGAAGGGCAACCTTGCTGCATGCTTCATGACCATGTTCTCCCAAGCATATCCATCAATGGGGAGCATCTCCAGAATCAATGTTATGAGGCTCTCCAGCTTATCCTCTGAGTAGTTTACTACAGTACTGACCTTGCAGCCATTTTGCCAGTTTCATCCATCTTGACAAATATAGTATGGGGGATAGTTTGGGGGGAGCTGCTAGTGCCTCTTCACTGTTGCTGTTACTGGCCTCCTGATGCTACTGTAATCTTTACTGCAACAATGAGGGGAAATAGAATGTAGTGACTAAAAGCACTGATTGGGACATTATTTATGTGGCATGATATTGAATAGTAGAGGTGCCATTGTCAAAAGAGGTGCTTGATAGATGCCTCTACTCCTCTTTGTTGTTGTATAGGTTTCTGTTGAGTCTTTCAACAGACTAAAATTTTTTATTTGTCTAAAAGTAGAGTGCTTTGACTGGTTATAAACATGGTAAATCTAGAGCCACATGGACTAAATTTTTGGTCTGTCAGTCTATCAAATCTAGASTTTTTAGAATGACAGGAATTGCCCATTACATTGGGGGTGAAATGAAATTATTGATGTGTTTTAAGTAAATAAGGGGACTGTCAAACAGGGACAACAAAATTCAAGTCAATGGACAAATAGTGGGACAGAGGAAGTACTATTGTTATATCTTCTTGTAGAGGGTACTCTTTCTTGTTTGGAATCAAGAAAAATAAGTTCAAGGAGCCATTTTGTTATGGCATTTTTAATGATTGAACAAGAAGAATAAAACACAATTATGTGACTTCTTATACAATTGATTACGTTAAAAAATAGTAGTACACTAGCTACTACTAGTAGTAGTACTAAAGCAATTCATCATGCATTATTTGTAATAGCTACTACTTACATAGTAGTTTTCAAGGTTCACCAGAAGATGAGAGGAAGGAAAAAGGAGAGAGGGCAATATTTTGTCATTTTTAACTTAGCAGAAAAGGGACAAAAGTAACTACTTTGCCATCAAAGTGCACGACTGTAGACCACAAATTATTATTGCCTAGTAACAAGCAACAATGATTTTAAAAGAGCAGTACTAAACCCAAAAAAACTGATACTAGTATGAATCCAGTAACAATTGATCACYGCACTAAGAAAGTGGTTCCCATCATTAATTTAACCATGCCATCCTCATTTTTTWTCAGTACAAATTCTACAGAGCTCTACTGAGTGTTTCTCCCAAAATTTTTCAGCATGATCCGCCTTCCGAGGAAGAAGCAGGAGGATTGGTTCTCTGCCACTAGTATAGTTGCAAACTACCTCCTCAGTAGATTTTGTTCTGTGTTTTACTGGACTAAGGATGGCATCATTATTAACGATGGGAACCACTTTCCTAGCGCGGTGATCAATTGTTACTGGATTCGTAGTAATAATGAAACTACATTATGACCAACGAAAGGCAACTTTTAATTCTTGTAAATTAGTGAATTTAATTTAGKTCTTACWGTAAATACACCTATCCCTTGTCAGAGGATCTACCATGTATCAATGACCAGTCTTTTGTGCAAAAGATCCTCCCATGAGGATGCACCTTGAAACAGTCTATCAATGTCAAGCCAACAAAACTGTTTCTTATCGCGAGTCATTTTTTCAAAAGATCGAATGTGTTCCTCCCTACCCAGTTTCGTGTTGAATAAACCAGGCATGATCARCTCCTCAAATTCCAATGATTTGCTCAGGAAGGTTTGCAATTCTGACTGGGACGGGCAAAGAAGGGGCAGATTGTCCGTCGCACTCAATCYCAATTCCTTTGTGTGAAAGTGCTCCAAATCCACTACTTCTCTGATTCTTCTATTGTGCGTCGTTTCTTCGACACTTCCATCTAAGAAAAACGTAACATCTCCAATCCAACCGCGGTTCATGGCTTCGACGACAATATCGTGGTATTTGACAATGTCACTAGAGCCCCTGTTTTTTACGGTGTTCACTTCCGCTTCACTTCTCTCGTCCCGACTATACCGGCATGTGTTTTTCGTCCGACCTTCTCCAAGACTTTTGCAATATAGTTCCGTTGTAATGCTGTTGTAATGCTTCTCGCGAGGGAGTTGAAAATAGTTCAATACGTCGAACTTGATCTTGGACTTTTTTGGGTCAAAATTGCGAAAAATGGTATTCGTATATAATGAAGTATCGAAGCTAGCTGGCACCGCGGTTGTAGTCGTCGTTGCTGCTGTTCTTGCTGATGATTTTAGGTAAGGAAGCAAAGTGGTATCAAGATTGTAGCAAAATGCAGTACCATAGCCCGGCGACTGGATGTAAGTTTGTGCATATTCCCAAACATTCGGACACATGTCATCTGCATGAAACAGACAAGATTGTTTCGCCCGTTGCTTGTATGCGCTTGACAGCCATTCTCCGTATCGACGATAGGCAGCAACGATAATTATTTCATCGTAGCCCAAGTAATCAATGAACAAYTGYTGATACAGCGGAACTGTGTCCTCTACAAAGTCATCAGTGGTCARGCTGTAGAACTCGTTACTAAAAACGAGACTTTTCTCAATGATTCCCTTTTTGTCACCCCAACAACCTTCTCTGATGATTTCCTCTTGATCTTCGAATGTCAAGTCATGGAATGTCAAGTCGCCAGCACTACTCATCGTCTTCTTTCTGAACCGTGGTGGGATTTCTCCGTCCATTATGACTCTTTCCGAGCAGAGGATTCCCTGCTCGAATTCGAATTGCACTTGTGAATATTTACCAACGTACAAAGCTCCGTCTTTTTCCAGAGCTCTCGTGAAGTTTTCATTCCGACCCGAATCCATTTGTATTGTCGTCGTCGCGGTTTTGATCGGTCCAATGTGAATGGCCACAAATTTCCTTTCCGTGTTTTGGCGGCGAAATTTCAGCAATCCCCAAAACACGAACAGCAACGACGCAGTTACCAGACCGACACACCTTACTGATCTTCGTCTTCGGAATGCACTCGTCTCTTCATTTTTCTTGAACGGAAAAGCCTGTCCTGGTGGTTCATGTCCCTTCGAACTGTGGTGATTACGTCTTCGCAAACTGYGCTGAGCACCCGTATCGGTCATCGTATTCTTACTCGTACTCGTACTTGCACTTGCATTCGCACCCGTTCGTCATCTCCAAAATCTGGTTCTTAGTAGTCCGTGGTCCCCACTGTACCTTTAGGGGTGGGTTATCAATATTTTTTATTTTGGCCTGCTTGCGAAATCGACCAGAAAATTACTAGAAGTACTTCGTACTTTACTAGCGATTTTGCCGTAAAATATGCAAGATTTGCATCACGAATCCCATGTCCGTTGAAGCAGTCAGGGGTCTAAATTGACCCCTGGAAGCAGGTAGGTACGTACCGTAGGTACAAGCAGGGGTCATAATGACCCCTGGGTACAAGWTMGTATCGCATTGTACTCGTTGCAGTCGTGCCATTAAGTCGTATGTACGGTACGAACCAAAAAAATACAGTCACTAATTACTGTATTCATTACTCATTRCTCATTTGCTCTGATGCAAATGAGTTCATTTTCTCTGTTTGAATTAAACGATGCTAGTTTAGTCATCCAATCCATCCAAAGTACTATTGCGACACAASTCTTTTGTGCTGTAGACAGTGGATCCCRTTTTCAAAAAAATAAGTCTCAACAAAAAGACGGCTATGGTGATATACTGCATTTATGCTATCTTTCCGATTGAATTTTTCTATCCATCATATTCTCAAACTAGTGTTGTGCCTAAGCAGAAAACATARTACTGTAGAACCTAGTATGATAGTCTCATCGTTTCCTGCTCAGAAAAGGATGCGCTCGAGCCCAGCCTCTCGTGTGCTTTAATCATACTAGAGTTCGATTTATGTTAAAGCAGATGAGCGCATCTTGGAGACCAGATCGTCCACAACAGCACTTCGTTTTTGTCGTATCCTCTCCGGCTTTTTGTTCTCTTCTTCCGAAGTTTCTGACGTTGAAAAACTGACGACTGCTTGTTCGTCTTCGTCTGCAGCTATCACGCTGCTGGTCATGGACGAAGACGCAGCCGAAACCCCACCCATTATGTCGTTATAACATCGATCACAAACACGAACCGGAACGGTYAGGCCTATCGATGGGATAGGTACCCGGTTCTTTGAACATGGATCGCAGATAAGTCCTCCACACGAGCGGCAATTGTGTTTGTCTCGGGCTTCTTGKGCTTCGCTATTCGAAGTGCTYGCCCAAGTAAATCGATTGGCGCAGCAGCAGCAGGTGTCGTCYTCGTCATAAGCTGTCCATTTGGGAGGCGATTCGGATGCGGTTCGCACCGTTTGAACTTCTAGTAAACTTTCAAAGTACGACTTCGTTGTGTGATTAGAGAGCATGTTTCCAGCCAAACTAATTCGACGAAGCTCTTTGAATGTACGCGGAACATATGCTGCTTTGTATACTCCACGATGAGAGTAAATATGAACCACCTTTCCTGGCAAGAACATTCTGTGAAGTGGACTTTCGTCCAAAACAACTGCGGCGCGATCATTCTCGTTATCATTGTCCACCGAAGAATGATTCTTTTCGGATGAAAATTCGTTTCCATTGATATCAAGTGACCAGCTATCGCTCGACTGTATAGTTGTACTGCTCGTTAGTTCTCCGATGGGATCACTAAAATGATCGCCTCCTATCGATTGCGATTCATCAACGCTATCCGCAACAAAGTTTCCTTCTGGCTCAAAAAATTCGTCTCCGTCAATGATCACACCTTCTTTTCGGTTGTCCCCTGCACCAAGAAATTCTAGGAGCAGTTGTGCCTCGGAATCATGTAGCTCCGTTTCATCAATAACTTTTTCATGTTTATCGGTCTCGTCATTGGAGCTCGACATTGACAAGTTCGTTGTTGGCACGAAAAACTTCTCTCCCCATTCGCTTGGATCAGAAGTCAGTGATTCAATTTCAGCAAACTCAGAACATTCGTCCCTGGAATTGTTGCCACGAATGTCTCTAATGTCGATATCTGAAGTTGCATTTGAGGCCCTAGTMATTGCATCATTCCTTACAGACATCAGCTTTCCTTTCCCACGCAGTATCTGTTTTTTGCAGTACTTCTTAATGGATTTTGTGGAGGATCGCARCGCAAAATTCTGTCGGAGACGCGGAGCCCATGCTTTTCTGGCGCGTTCACCTACCGCACGTAGATCCTCTTGGATATGYTTCTCTACCCAGGTTTCTCGAATGTACAAGAGGTGTTTCAGCAAACCTCGGCAGCTGGTGGGAGTGAGGCGGGGGAAGACATCGTCGTGAAGCACCACGGTCGTAACAAACGAATCCACCAAGTTGGCCAGTTTCGAATCAAAACAAGATGGTGTCCCATAGGCGTAAACTTTCAGGAGAGCAATGTCCTCCGAATTGGATCCATCTGTCGGGTTCGAATAACCTAGCTGCTCCAAATATCTCAGAACCAAAACTCCTATCATTGTTGCGACCCCACCACCAAGACTGTGCCCAACCAATCGAATTCTGTATCCTTGTTTGACAAAGTAGATGAGCGAATCGATGTGCTCCGAAAAGAGATTGGAAGCCGCGGCTACCATTCCACAAAGAGCAAGGCCTTGGCCACGATCTATATTGGTCCAGTCTCCGTCCTCGTTTTCAGAACTCTCACGGTCTAGGTCTATGTTGGGRAAGGGTACTGGTGTTTGGCGGATATCGGTAATGACGTCGTTGATTGTGGCCGTACCACGAACCGATAGGCATGCAATCTTGTGTTCTCGGTGCACGAACATCGCAGAGGCCGGTCTATCACAAGTTTTCAGCGAATCTGTATCCTGGTGCAAATAGGCATACAGCAATCGCCACCCTTGTTGTCCAGCGAGGAGCTGCATTTCGACCTCCTTGGTAGCATAAATAAAGTTGAGCGCAATGGGAGCATAAAATATCAACGAMCCTAGCACCTTGTCCGGTACAGGATCACACACAGGAGTGAAGTTTGGCAATGGAAGATTTTGTTGTTGCTGTTTCTGTCCATGTTTCATTTCGGTGTGCTTTTGCCCATCGATTTCTGTAGAAGCAAGGGAGCCCTGTCTTGGGTCTCGTTGGACCGGATTTTGGAGCTTTTCGTCCAGTTTCACGTAATTCGAAAATACCGGATTGTATGTGTCGGTCTCGTCTACCACCGGGCTRTTTCGAAAATCTAGAGCCGAGAGCTCGTAACTGTCTACCGCCAYGGGAACATTGTTGCAGCCCCTGCCACGCACATGGCTTGTAGCAGGATCCACGGCGGGTGTCCGTGTCCCTCCAACKCGGCTTTTCGCTGGCGTCTCGTTCCCCTGGCACCCAACCGTAGCCGACCGAAACCGGTGGATCGTGTGCTCCCGGTCTGGGGACAACCCGCGCATCGCTCGGTGCTGCGCGAGGGCGTAGAATATGGCCGCGCTGAGTTCGTGGACGCTGAGTGGCCAGGACGACTTGTTGATGCCCAGTGCCTTGCGCAAGAGATCCGCCGCCGCRAGGAATTCCTGCCGCAGTATGATCCCATATATACCGTGCAGGCCATACTTTCTCAGGACATCTACGGTATCGACCGCAATAGTTGCCTGGGCTCCGAGYGGAATGGACTTGGCCATGGCAATGGCAGCGTTCGTGAGGCGGAGCGCCACGGCCTCTGCAGAATCGATCCCGGTCTCAAAGTAGGGCGTCAGGCGGTCGTTGGTGTGGTCCCGGCACCTTGCCAGCCGCCAGACCACYCGCTCAGCGAGGTTTTGCTCCTCCAGGATGCGCTTGCAGGTGTCGCAGACGCGCTCCGGGACGTCGCTGTCGTATCCCAGGTGCGGCAAGCGTTGGATAGACTGCGAATGGTCCTGGCAAAAGCTGTGCCCACAGGACCGGCAGTGATGTCGCAACCGCASAGGGCCAAAGGGCTTGTGACATGCTTTGCATACGTCTGCTTTTTGCCATACGGGCCGCGCTATCTGGGTAGGTACCAGAGTCCGTGCCTGCTCGAAATCAAAGTCCTCTGTTTCGGCAACCCCCTGCGGTGTTTCTGGCAGGTAGGTCCTCCATTCYCGCACGAGCTGCCGATCCACCCAGGGCAGACTGGAGAAGGGAGGGAGTTCGGAGAGGTGATGCGGAAACTCTAGGTTGGAGGACGGCGAGACGGAGAAGCCACCGGCATCGTGGCCCATGTCGCTGTATTTTCGGTGCCACCTCCCTTTCGAGTAGGATATTCTTGCCGTGTAGTAAATCCGGCGAATCGAGGAAGAGAGGAGCTCCCTCGCCGCCGCCGGCAAGACCTGAGAGGAAATTTCCTGCCACGAGGGCGATGGACGGGTGTTGCCCACCACCACCGAATCCGCGCCGGGAGGCATCCTGGCCAGGGACCCGGAACACGGCCCACAAGATGRCGGAGCGGATCGAAGCCCGGAGATTGCCGGGATTGGTTTCGAATCCCGGCGGTGGTGCGGATAACAGGATGGGTTTTGTCGGAAGGCGTCCTCGACTTCCTTCGTTTCCTTCCGTTGCTGATATCTATCCCCTTCCTGGTTGTCCATGGCCTGTCGTTCGTGTTGTTCCGTGTGGATTGTTTCTTTTGCCTCTMGCATTGACTGCTCGCCATTGCGATATTGCTCTGTCTCGTGCACCTCATCGTCGTAACAGTTGCTGCCACTGGAGTTCAACCTAGAACGACGATCGCAAGTGGTGTTCGATGAGCTTCCAGCCGGGAGCGGAGACGTGTCGAACCAGCAACTCGGCGGGGCAACAAACTCGTCGTGCAAGGTTCGTGTTTGTTCCCGTTCCTCGCTCCTCCCCATTTTGCCTCTGCCGTTGTTGCCGTCGCTGTCACTGCTTTKMTTCCGTCCAACGGACGAAACGTAGGATTCAAAACCTCGTTATTGCTGTTTGAARTTCGAGCACTGCCAGCAGAATCGGTTACGGATTCGTTTCGTGTTCCTGACAACAAAACATTGCTAACTACCTCGTTCGGTCCATTCGTACCAAGAATCAGAAGGAAAAGACAATTCGTGAATGGTGCCTTCCATGCCTCGTAATACGTAKTAATGTATCGTATCGTGCACGTAGTCCTGCGAGACCGACCGGTTCACGGTACGACTAGTGTTACGTTTTGAGTCTGTACGTACATCGCATCAGTGYACCGTCGCGTACAAGGACTTCTGCTGTCAGAAATTGTCACTATTTTTTGTACGACTACGAGTACTACGCTACGAGTACAGTACATATCGTACCGTACGGTACAATACAGTACGTTAACAATCATAGAATTCTTCAATGTTGTCATTCCTTCATTCTTCATTTTCGGGCTAGAGCAGTTTTCACCAATGGAATAAGAAAATGTTCGACACCTAATTTCTGCAGAAATTCTAAACAAAGTTACCGTTCGAATGCGTACAAACGTACGRTACGTACGTTGCCTTCCTGTCTTCAACTGTATCTGACATCTGACACCATTATATGAGCATACTTTAGTACTCGTACTGTAACACATCTATTATGAAAAGGTAGCAGGATGGGCTGCGTACGTACGTACCTACGATATAGTACCGTAACTCTACCTCAAAAAATCTCGTTGGAAACACACGGCTTGCGGACAGACACTGAATTATGGGACGATTTTGATCACTGATGACCGGCCGGGAAATTTGAGGAGTCAAAAAAGAAAAAAAAAGAAAATCCAAAAATAAAGTCAAGCTTTTCATCATTTTTGGTACATTTCTTTGCAACAAGATTGCAGTCGGGTCCTCGGTTCGCATTCGAGTCGGTTCCAGTGGCCAGAACCGAAGTGGACTGGACCAATCTGTCCAGAATGCTACGACAACTCTCCGCCACACGGAGAAAGGCACTTCCGAGCGTGGCCCCACGCCGCGGCAGSCACAAAAACGTTCGGAGGGAGAACTACGATTGCGGTGGTGTCGTTCGGGTTTCGTCGGGTAATCCGTTGTGCCGGACCGTGGGTCGCTTCGAGGAGCGCCAGCGCCGCTACTTTCGGCACCACGTKCAGCATCATCACCAGCAACGGCGACAGCAAGGCGGGGGGTTCTCCTTCCATCACAACTGCACCGATCRTGCGACGCGKTGTGATCTTTCCCGCAGAGACCTCCCGTCGTTTCATCGCCTGCGGGCTTGCTATTTTTCCAACGCGGCGGAACGGACCCTGGACGACGAGAACGCCGACGATGACGCTGCGGTTCATGYTGGCGGGGACCAAGCTCCAGACCAAGCGCCGGTGCACGCGAACCAATCTACTGAGCACGAAGGAGATCCTGGTTTGAATCACRTTGGGAACCTCAAGCTGTGGTACCTGGATCACCACGGAGAAATCGGAAGCGTGGTTCAGGACGCTTTTGAAACGAAAATGGTACAGAATCCTAGCCATAGTATCCTGGTTCGATGCGGTGGAGATACGGACGCAGCGTTATCTGGCAAGGGCCAGGATGCCATCGACGCCATACAGCAAATATTCACGGCGTCGTTCACGTGTCCCGTCACGAACGAGCGATACGAAGCCGGCAGGTTGTCCGGATATTTCGATATTGGCGACCAGAATTTCTACAGCAAAAAAAAGGTTGCCCTACAGGCGGTTTCCGCGGTGGTGTTACRCCACAAGATGGGGGCAAGCGACAGCARCCACGRCAACCCCAACACCAAAGCCGTCCTGGACAACGGCGAGGAGTACTCCTACCGATTGCCGTCCACCAACGACCAAAACTCCCTCCGCCAAAGGCTTCAGGCATTGTACATGGMAAAATTCAAGGTCAGCCCCACAAAGAGCCAAAGCCGAATGACGAAGCAGTGCTTTGTTGGAAAAGAGCAAGGGGGGAGCTGGTGGACCGCCGCGTTCGTTTGCCCCGTYACGAGCCGAATATACGAAGCAGGAGACCTGCCGACAGMGTACGCACCAGACTCGATGAAGATGAACAAAGCCGGCCAAATCTGGTACCGGAAAAAGTCCGATGCGGTTCATGCTTCGGCATATACCGCTATCGATTCCATAGACTGGGATGCAGAACTCTCCACGCTCGAGGAGGATAAATCCAAAACGGCTCCCGCCGAGCTGGAACAATCTGCAAGATCAACAGATGTTTTGCGTGCTCTCTCGTTTTGGTTTTTGGAACAGCAGGGACATACCGATCTGGATCTATCGATCGAAGAAAATTTTGTGGTCACGGCCGGAACCGACGACAAAGGCCGGGAAGTGTGGACGGCATCCTTTCTTTGCCCTCTTACCGGCGAACGGTTCGATTCGGGGACAATAAATACCAACGACGCAGTCCCGGTCGCCGAAATCGACCACCTGAATTGGTACACCRACCGAGACACTGCCCTCAGGGCAGCCTCTCTCAGGGCATACGATGCCTTCCACTTTCGAGACACGGGGGTCACGGATCCGCGATTCTGCAGGGAAGATCCCACCGATTTCACCACAGGCAACGTAAGGGTTGGTGGCGAGGACATCGACARTGACAGTGAGAATGATGAAGATACATATACAGCCGACGATTTGATTGGTTACGAGGAGGATGAGGAAGATTTCATCATTGAAGTCATTCCACAGCAGTTGAATCTGTCCCGAGGGTTAGAGAGTGGTTCGAGCAAAACATTGGACATCATTGCACAGGCGTGGATTGATTCAACGGTAGTTCCCAGCAGCGAAGAAAGCCCCAAACACGAGATACAAAAGCTCCAAAATATATACAGTGAACGACAAAGGACTATCAATAGGGCAATGGAGTGGGTATCCAAGCAAAAGCACGACTCAGTGAAGGAAACAAAYGATCGAACCCAGTTCGATGTGACAGGAAGAATATGCAACCTGAAGATTGCGAATGCTATTCTTTCCTCTCTAGCRAAGAACCACCAACGCATTCCCTTTGATTCACGACCAGCCGGGGTGGAAAAGTGCGCAGCTGCCATTCTCGAAAGCATGTGGTCGTCGGAATCGACGATTCCCGATGCCCAGTCGTACGCATTGTACCTGAAGTGTCTCGAGGGGGAAACAGCCAAGGAGGTTGCAGGAAGAGCCCAAGAAATTATAAGTGCGATGGAATCGGGCGATGAATACAATGGTAGGTTTCTACCGAAACCGAACGAGGCTGTTCACAGCATTCTTGCCGAATTAAACGCGTTGGCGGGAATTTCTCCCCSAGACACCATCCGCGGTTGTGAAAGCCTCGATCGCAATGTTCATCTTTGCCATTTATCTGCCATGGCCCACAAYCCAACCATGTTTGATGCCAAACTTGCCAYCGAGTGCATCGATCAAATGAGAACTCTGTCAGAAACCCATARTTGCCCTTCATTACAGCCTGATATTGAAGCTTACAACGCACCACTTCGTTGGAGTGGCGGATCGCTAAGGTCACGGCTTTATTCGAGAGTAATCCCTTGGGATTCCTACAGCGAGATTTTTGAGGATGGATTCGTATCGGAATCGAATGCTGCTGCGTTGCTGGAGMAGGCAGCGAAAGTTGAGGAATGGATCGAAATGATGAAGTCGAAAACAGAAAACGACGATGCTCTGGCTCCAAATATTGAGACTTACGAAAGTCTTATTCAAGCGTGGGTACGCTGTGGGAGCATGGAAAGCCTTTTGCGGGCAGAGACGATTGCAAATAATCTAATARCTGGTGACTACCCATGTATCCGGCCCCGACTTCAGACTTTTTATCCAATCATCGGTGCATGGGTATATTCTGGATGCGACGAAGGCCCCCAGAGTGTGGAATCATGGATAGATCGGATCCTTCTTCTACAGTTAGAACCGGACATAGATTCCCGCCTCGGTTTTCCTCATCTTTCAATTATGAGTCAACTCTCACTGCAGCGACAGATTCTCAAGCAGTCGGGTGACACTCCTGACTCCATGAGCCGTATAAAGGAGAGTGCAATTAAGAGCAATGAAATTCTTCGAAGTATAATTGAGGAACAAAACAACGCCGCAGAGTTCAGAATCGGGAGTGACATGTTCATGCTAGTYATCAATGCCTGGTGTAATGTTGCCTCTACTGCCTTATCACAAAATATAATGGAAGAGGTCAGGCAATGCTCTCGAGAGATACAAAAGGTTGTGAATCTCTTTGATGAAATGTTAATTTCGCTCAATATGGCAGACGATTCACAGGAGGAGAATCAGTCAAAATACTCCAGATTGCTAAATGAAGCTCCTTCKGTCTATGGTGCTCAGATTGCAGCACTRAACAAGTTACAGACAGATTTTGATGTTTCCCATGAGGGATCCTGGAGTGACGATGGCCTTAGGCAACAACAGATCTTCATAGAGGAAAAGATTCGAAGATTGGAAGAGTTCAATTTCTTTTTCTCGGGAGATAASAACGTCAAAATAGCCGATTCCCAGAATTGCAATTCAGAAGTCAATATTATGTCACCCTTTCCAAACGAAGTTTACATGACAGATCCTTCTTGCAGAGACTGGGCTGATTTTATTTATCTATCCCTTGATAGTATTGAAAAAGGAACCAACAATTTTTCTCACGGAGAAGCTGATTTCCTTCGGMTATGCACCCTAATTACAAGAGTTACATCTAGCGCAATGCCTTCGGTTTTGACCTCTGAATCTAGAGACCAGATTTTTCACAAAGTTATTGACCTMCTGGAAATTTACGGCAGTCAAAACCAGGATCGCATGACGGTTGTTTCTACACTTGTTCAATCATTGAAAAAGYGTGTAGGGACTCAACAAGACAAAGAAACGAAGTCTTTGCATGGATGCATTCTCAGGTGTGGAACAAATGAACAATTGGACGAAGARGATGCCAACGATTTAACCGTTGCCMATGTCCAAACAAAACGAAAAATGAGGAGGAAGAGGTCTCGTGGGAACGAATTACAAGGAAGCTCGTATTCTCGTTCAAGAGTACCAAACCGCTCACTGTCAAGGCGCTCTCGTTCGCATCGTGTTAAATCAAATAATTGAAATGAATAAAATGYACCAAATATGATCATGCTTTATCCTTTTKMATACAATTTTGATACCTGTTCTGAAACAAGGGACTGGCTTGCACCTTTTGCGTTGCATTATGCTCAGTTTTTGGGCAACAATTGCTTCTTTTTCAGTTGTACCAACAAGTTAGTGTTCGTGCATGACATTAATGACCTTGCAGAGCAATTGAAAAGAGCTATTTYTGGCTTGTAAATGTGATGTAAATGATCAAAACATCCCAATACTAGCCATTTGGGAACCATTGCTTTTCTTCATGACAGCCAAGACTAAATTGTTTATCTGGCTATTTTCCTTTAAGCATAAGCCATTTTCTTTCTCTTCTTCCTTTACAATTGAGTAGAATTTTCAAAGAAAACATCATTGCATATATTCCCCTCTCATCCATACCTTACTATCTCATAGACAAAAAATTTCTCAATTTTTACCTTGATCCTGCCTGTGCTTTTTTATGCATTTTCACCCAATTCTTCCTTCTTCCACTATGACTGAGTACAAACAAGAATCATCTTGGCTCCTCCTCCTTTCCATTGACAACAAGCTGCTACTTACACCTATGGTATCTTAGAATATCTGTGATGATATASTGATAAAATTTGGGATTTCCAAACTAATACTACTAGTACTAGTAGTACTAATACTATTAGTAGTTGCTATGGACCATAGTTTCCCCCTGGAGATCACGGATGCAGCATGCTTYCTGAAAGTACTAGAATTAGAAGTATGTGGACTTACTAACCTGGTGGACATATTGTAGAAAACCAATCCCATTCAGGTAGCTTGCGATCTAATTTAAAAAGGAGTAGTAGACTAGGGTGCTAGATGATGTGCTATGGCATTACTAATACTACTATTACCCAGTCTTTGGCGCACTACAAGCACATATCAACAACAAAGATGAATCCTGTTCACCTTCTCAGGTATTCTTGAAATGAGGGAAAGGTTGTTGATATWAATACTACCACTGGTATTCTAGTAGCTCTAGTACCTAGAACTAATTACACTTTCAAATAATGAGTAGAAGTGTTTTCTTTGCTAGATAACGATGATTCTGATGCCCAGCAGTAACTTGTCAAATATCTTGTTTAACAAGGCATGGGAACAAAAAGAAGAACAATGATTCCACCAATGGGTTCTTGTTGTGTAGTACCCTTGTTACTATGGAGTAGTATTAGTAGAATCAGCAGTATGGTGATTTCTTTCTTGTATGTGTAATCAAAATCCACCACCACTACTATGTTTTCTCAATTTGGCAAGAAGAGGATTCCATGCTGCAGGATTTCTATGATGATGCTCTCCTACCACCACCAGGAACCTCCAAGAAACTGCTGATTCTTCTTCTTAGTAGTGGCAGTGATGGTGATCAGTGCTACTACTTGTACTAGTAGTATTATGACTAGTATTACTGCTAGTAGTAGTACTACTACTACACTACTTGTAGTAGTACTAGTACTAGTAGTAGGACCAGACAAAGATCATTGTTGTTGGGGGAGGGTAGTAGTAGTAGTAGTAGTAGTAGTAGTAGTAGTAGTAGTAGTAGTAGTAGTAGTAGTAGTAGTAGTAGTAGTAGTATGTATTTCTAGTGCACACTTGTCTATAGCTACTAACAAAGTTCCTAAGATCATTATTATTGCTTCTGCCAAACTTAAATTTCTATTGTGAGTTTTAGAATGTATGTCCTAAAAGTAATAGTACTGACCAACTGTTGAGAACTTTGTACTGGTGTAGTAGTAGTATTCTCACAAAATACCATCAATATACATACTACATAGTAGTAGGTATCTACTACTCAAGTACAAAAGTTCCAAATGTCATTATTTTAGTAGTAACTTTACCAACCTTAAATTTCTGTGAGGAGTTTGAGAAAACTATGAGAAATTTCTACTAGGAGTACAAGTTTAACAACAGTTTTGTCTTAATTAGACACAACCTGCACTCACCAATTGCAATATCTCCACAASCACCAAATCATGGTAACACAAGCCAAGCAAGGGGGTACCTGAACAAAGCAGTAATTCTTCAAATTAAGGCTGCCAAATATTGTTCTACTACTGGAGGAAGAACTCTTCTTTTTACTAGTACTATTCTACCAAATAGGGCAAAAATAGTAGTGTCAGAAATTATTGAATCAGCATATACAGAAAACAAACAAGTCATTACATGAAAAAAGATAGCCCAAAATTGACACACAGTACAAAAATGTGTAGAACATTGTTAAGTACGTGTCAACTCACTCTAACAGCTACTATATCTTGGTCCCCCAATGGATCCTTAAGAATGATAGGCATTTGATACAAAAGTAATTTTAAACAGGAGTCCAGTTGTGTCTGGGGTTATACAGGGTTATTGATTATTAAAAGGTATAGAGCAGGGTTGTACATTGAGGATAAAGAACATATATAACTGGTGTGTCTAGAATTTTCTAGCCTATGTTATACACCACCCAATAATTGTGATTGGGGATGATTTGGTCACACATCAATTTTCCAAAAGCATCAGCTTGCATCCTACTCATATTTTGGACCTATCATGTGCTGAATTTTCCTTTGCAGTACTGTATATCGTATAGAGTTGGTGGGCAAATGTACAACCCAGTCCTAGATTTTTGGCTATCTAATTACCATGTAATGACTCATGGGATTAAAAATTTAACTTGTACTACAGGTACAGTGGGGCATGTGCTGAATTTTTGAGTCCCACAAGTCTGCGACCAAAAAGTTTCGTGCGCACGTGCTCAACCAAGAATTTTGGCTTCAAACACATGCAAATTTTTAATCCCACGAGTCATTACACGGTAAAAAGATAGCCCAAAATCGACACACAGTACAAAAAACATGTAGGGCATTAAGAGAGGTATACACAGTTCTACATATTGATAATAGAAACAGGACTGTTCATGAGACCACTAGAAGTACTCCAGAATGGTCTCTAGTGTCTTAGCATTTATGAATGTGCTCAGTCAAAGTGYTGGGGAGGTGTGCATATGCCAGTGTCCAAACAAATAGGTCATCAATGGCTGACATCCTCATCTACTAACAGCCTGTATCATGGCTAAATTTTGCTTATTCCAAGACCAGCTCCTACTATGAGTTACAAGCAAAGTATGAACTACRCCCACAAATGACCCAAAAACAACTACTATAGACCACTAGACTAAGTGCAAGTCATGATTGATACAATTATTTACATRTCTGTGTCACTGGGAACCCATACGATTGTCTAGAGGCCTCTTCTAGCTCAATGAAGTTCTTACAACAGCCAGCAACCAGTGGCCAAATTTTGATGTAAGAAACAAGTCAAGACAGAACCTACTACAATACTACACATAAAGAACAATTGTAGTACTTTTTTAAAATAAGGGATTGGAACTTTTGATTAATGCTTCAAATATCAATTTAACATTCCAAAGGTTACTAAGTACACTGCAGGGCTGTTTAGAAATGAAT